>JAHRHJ020003280.1:0-209450 GCA_019776745.2 Taxus chinensis
CATAGAAAATCAAGAAGATTCTATCATAGTACAAAAGGTCTTAAGATTGCTAACAACTAAGTATGATGCAAAGATCTTAGCTGTTGAGAAAGAAAAAGACATGAAAACCTTGAAATTCGATGAACTACAAGGTATCCTTCTAGCATATGAGATGAGGACAGTTGGAAATAAATCTACCAAGAAAGAAGTTACATTCAAAGCCAATAAATAAACTCAATCCAAGAAAGAAAAATAAAAATCAGAATTGGAGGATGAAGTAAATGATGAAAAGATTGAAGTAATGTTTATAAGAAGGCTAAACAGAGGCTCTGAAAAATACAAAGGTAAGCTCCCATTCAAGTGTTTTGATTTTGGACAAGTAGGCCATTTTTATGATAAATGCCCAAACAAAATAAGGAATCTTAGTCTGAACATGGCGAAGAAGGTCATAACCTAACAAGCAAAAAATGAGTTACATGAAGAAAGAGGGTAAGAAGAATTTTTAAAAGAATAAGAAAAACTTCTACACAAGGGAGAATTCAAGTGAATTCGAATCAAGTTACTCAAGTAGATCGGAAAATGAGGATGATGGAACTCATTTTGAAATCTTGTTTATGGCTTTGGAGATTCTTCAGGAATGTAACACCAAAGGAAAAAATCTTGTTCAATAGTACAAACTGCATTTCACATACAAGATGAAGGAAAGATCTAGTATTTAGATTATGGCTGCCCTAGTCATATGATAGGTGAAAAAATTAAGTTCATCTCTTCATCAAATGTTGCATTGGGAGCTATTAGGTTTGGTGACAAGAATCCAACAAACATTGTGGGAAAAGGAACTGTAAGTCTTGACAATGACAAAACAAACACTAAAAATGTCCTATATGTTGAAGGTTTGCAACATAATCTTGTAAGTATGAGTCAAATATGTAAACAAGGTTACAATATGATATTTCATGATAAAGGGTGTGAAATTATTGATGGAAAATTAGGAAAGAAATTAACAAGAGAAAAAAGGACCAAGAATAACATGTATGTGCTCAAGGAAATAAACAAAGATAAATTCTTTACAAGTAAACTTGATGAAAACTGGTTGTGGCATAGGAGATTGGGACATATAAGATTTGAAAATATTATGAAATTAAGTTCTAAAGATGGTGTTAGACACATGCCAAAAATTGTAAAACCAACAAATTATCTTTACAAAGCTTGTCTCCATGGTAAAAAAACAAAAAGATCATTCAAGTCCAAGGTGTATTTTACCACTAAACCTTTGGAGCTGATCTATGCAGATCTTTGTGGTCCTATAAGAATTAAAAGTATAAAAGTAGATCAATATTTCATGCCTCTAATAGATGACTTCACTAGGATGACATGGGTAACTTGTTTGAAGCACAAATCAGAAGCTTTGGATAGATTCAAATCCTCAAAGAACTTGTGGAGAATGAGAAGAACACCAAAATCAAATGTTTGAGATCAGACAAAGGTGGAGATTTTTGGTCCAATGAATTTGATGAATATTGTGAAGAACATGGGATTCGAAGACAATTCTCAGCCACTAGGACACCTCAAAAAAATGGGGTTATTGAAAGAAAGAACAAGACTATGAAAGATATGGCCAGAACTATGTTGAATGAATCTAGACTTCTTGATGGCTATTGGAGTGAGGTAATATGTACAATTGTCTACATTATAAACAGAGCTCAATTAAGAGTGAATGACAGTAAGACACCTTATGAAATTTAGAAATTAAGGCCAGCCAATGTGAAACACATAAGAGTGTTTAGAAGCAAATGTTATATCAAGAGGGATGAAGACAACATAGGAAAATTTGAATATATGTGTGATGAGGGAATTTTCCTTCGATATTAAACAGTTAGTACTATCTCTAGATGCTACAATAAGAGGATACAACAAGATGGAAGAGTGTAGACCTATATGCGCACCAATAGAGGTGGGATGTAAGATGAACAAAGAGGATATATCACCAAAGGTGGAAAAAAACTTGTATAGGTCTATGATAGGTAGTATTCTCTACTTTATTGCATCAAGACTTGATATCATGCAAGCTGTGGGTATTATTGGAAGGTTTCAAGAATATCCAAGGGAAACACACCTCAAGGAAGTCAAAAAGATACTGAGATACCTCATGGGAACACTAGAATATGGACTTTGGTACCCTAAAAGCAATGATTTCAACATAATATCATACACCGATGCTAATTGGGCAGGAAATATTGATGATAGGAAGAGTATAAGTGGTGGTGACTTCTTTGTTGGTAACTTCCTGATATCTTGGCTGAGTAAGAAACAATCTTTAGTGGCACTTTCAACATGTGAGGTAGAGTATATAACAGCTGCCATGTGTTGTAATCAAGTTCTTTGGATGAGACAAACATTAGAGGATTACAAGGTGAAATCTAATGGCCCAATTACTTTGTTTCGTGAAAGTGCTAGTGATTTTAGTATCTCCAAGAACCTTGTGTACCACTCAAATACTAAACACATCCCAATCATATTTCACTTTTTGAGGGAGCAAGTAAATGATAAGAAAATTAGTCATTAATATGTAAGTACAAAAGAAGAGATTGCTGATATAAAGACTAAACCATTGCCTAAAGCAACATTTGAGCACTTGATAAGTGAATTGGGGGTCATTCCTGATCCCACCAATAACTAGGCGATACTAAGACAACTCAAGGGAGCCTCTTCATGCAAAATCAGATCCTATAAAGTGCAAAGAAATCCTCATGTGAGGGGGAGCTAGTCTACTAGCTCATTATGTTGTCTTGATTTGGAATCTTGTTTTTTTGTTGTTCACGTTGTTCTTTGCAGATATTATCTCGGATCAAAAAATGTTACAAGTGTAGTCTCAAGTATGCCCAAAGTTCAAGAGGTACAGGAAACATGAAACAAATTTGATGGTGCCTATACTAGCTATGGAAGCAGTTCTGATAATGAGAGGAGGGATTTGGCATAAAACATAGATGCATGACAAGATTGAAGATCATCATGGAGTGTATCAGCTCAGGGGGAGATCTGTTGAAGTTCATATTAGGCCAAATGAATACGATTTTTTGATGAATTAAATCAGAAAATATGGAATACAGTCCTAAGGGGCGCTTATGGACAAGGAGAGCCAATTTTTAGCTCAAGAAATAAGGTGTGAAAGAATATCATACAGTTGAGTGAATGTTATCATTCAAAAGAGCAACATCATCTAAGGGGGGTCTTCTTGAGGTAAAATTATACATTATCAAGCTTACTTGCTTATTGATCATGGTGTTGAGTGTCTGAAACTTTGTCATAGATGTCAAAGGGGGAGAGAGTGCTATCATAAACTATCAAAAACCAAGTTTGTAAGTATTTTACCATCAAAGTTTCTGAGTATGTTACCATAAAAATTTCTAAGTATGTTACAATCGATGACAAAGGGGGAGTTTTTTGAACCCCGATCATTGGTGTTTCCATTGATGTCAAGTGACATTGATGGAAAAAAGGTGTGTATGGTGAAGTTGAAGGTTTATTAGTAGTGCCTCCTTAGGTGTCTTCTCAGTGATAAGTAGAGCTACAAAGAGAATTGGTGTCTAGGTAGTTCCATGGAGTCATGGTATACATGGTCAAGTAAGCAAAAGGTGTATATGGTAAGCTCAGTCAAAATCATGTCAAGCAAGCCTCTCAGTGATAGGTACATGGCCAGACTTCCAAAGGCGGTATGCAGACTTCCAAAGTCAAACAAGGTCAGTCATATATGAATTAGGTGTTATGAGGTGTTGGTCTCAGGATGAATTTAGGACACTGCAAGTTTGATTAGTAAGATAGGAGTCCAATAAAGGTATTGAAAAGGGTTGTACACTTGGCTCAGTTATTATATAGGTATAAAAGTCATTTTTATATGTTCTAAGTGCTCATAAAGTCTCTATGGCGAAAGCAAAAATTTAAGTACTTAGAAAAATTTGGAGAAATTTGAGTATATTGAGTTTTCCGTGTATTACAGACATTTGAGGTGTGGATGGAACATGTTCCCCAGGAACACAAGTTCTTTGCATGGGTCTAGGGGCCACAGATTAAAGGATTCAATTTTTTTTAGATCAGGAAAGTAAATCAGGCACATGGAGGTTGGGTGGAATAAGTACCTCAGGAACATCCATTTCCCGCAGAGCAGTTTGATCCAAAATGTGAAGGAAACCGTTATTTATGGATTGGGTGAGTGTTTCAGCCACAAAGGGCCCAAACGGTACAAGTACCATGCGGGATGAAGTTCTCTGCAAGCCCTTATGGGCCGCAACACAAAGAAACATGTGAATTATAGACCGGGAGACAATTACGGGCACACAAGGCCTAGGCGGTACAATACCACGTGGGACATAGTTCTCCACAAGGCACTTTGAGCCAAAAAATAGTGTATTGTGGAAAGATAGAGCATCAAAAGAAAAAAGTAAAAGTGGAACAAGTTCCACAAAAGGATGAGTTCCCCGTAAGCAACTATGACCTGCAAAACACAAGGAAAGGGAGTATAGTGCAGCATGAAAGGGGTGCGGAAGAACTAAGCCAAGGTGATCCGAGTTCCTTAGTACCTCCAGTTCTCTGAAGGCCTGAAGTATTTGATTTCTAAAGGGATAAAATATAAAGTTTTTAAAGGGGTTATAAAGGCCATATAATGTAGACTATTAATAATATTTTGGAACACTAGTTCTCCACGAGCCCTCTAGACCCGCATTGCAATATCTTTCTCTCTAGGTGTCAAAATTTGAACTTTTTGAACTTTTTGGGAAGGTGATTTCATCCTCTATGCCATGGAATAGAAAAATTAAAATTTGAAGGAATATCTGAATCATGTCAGTTAGTGTAACTGAAGAAAATTTTAGAAAGATGTTAAACAGAAAAATCATGAGTCAAAAAAATAGTTACGGTAGTCTATTTAAGCTGAATTTTGAAATAATAAGAGTGCGATGAGAAAGAGCAGAGATATATGCTAAAGGAGCTATTGCAGAGATAGTGAGGAGATAGTGTTATCAAATGAATACCTATTGATTGAAAGAGAGGGTGATGATAGAGTTTTGAAGAAAAACAGATAACTAGATCCAATGAATGCTTGAAGAGCTAAGGAGAGTGCTGAATATCTAAGCTTGAAGAGTGAGTAATGAGAACAAGAGAAAAGTGGTCATAATATGTTGTATAAGAAATATAGGATCTATATGGTCAATTTTTTTGTAATATTTTTCTAAGTGGGAGCTTAGATCATAAGGGGTGGGTTCTCCTTACAAGTTGCAGCTTGCTAAACTAGATGAGTGGGTGCTTAGCTTTCTTGAAGTGGGTGTTTGAAGATCTTAAAGTGGGTGCTTCATTGGTTGAGTGGGCACTAAATGGAACCAAGATCATTGTATTCTTTAGAATTGGTGTTCCTAATAAATCCTTGGTTTCAAAGTGGGTTTCATCCCTTTATGGGTTTCCCACCATAAATTATTGTGTTATGAGTTATTAAATTCTTGCATTTGTGTGATCATATGTTCATGTTACAACTCTTTCTCATAATCAAGTAACTTTGAAATTGAAATGCTCTAAGGTTTTGATTGGCACTGATTCACCCCCCCTCTCAGTGCTTGTGATTTCCAACAATTGGGGGATATGAACCGAATCCCAAAGACCCAAATGAGGCTAACTCTTCCAAAATGAACACTACCATAGTATTTAAGACCATGATTTTACCTTCCTAAGAAGAAAATGAACTAGAAGAAAACATGCTTTGTAATAGTACCAAATAAACAATTATTCATTAAGAAGAAAAACAAATATCCAAACACTACCTCTAGACCTCCATTAAAGGGAGATATAACACTTGATATATGTGCTAATAACAACCTACCTTCACCATAAGGAGGAAAGTCATGTGCCACAATTGAAACACAAGAAAAATATGTGAAATCCAGTTACAACATTGTCTATGGCATGAAGAAACTAAAATCCAAACCACACTTCATGAGTTAGCCTAAATCACTTAATAGATGGACTAGTTATTCAATTTATTAACTAATAAACAAGCTTCTAGCAAGAAAAAGGGACCGACCCACACCAATGTGGTTATGTATAAGGAAAAAATTGAGGTCCCACCTTTCTTTTTCATAGTTAGGACCTTTGGGGAAAATGTGCATAATTGTTCTACGGATTTAGGGGCCTCAGCCAATGTAATGCTTACTACGATTTACATAAATTTAGGATTCAAACAAATTAAATTGGATTGAAGATTTGTACAACAAGACAAATCAAATGTAAAAGTGATGGGAGAATTGCTCAATGTGCACATGTAACTAGATTTCAAACCTAAAGTCTCATGCTTTAATAATATACAAATTGTTGATATACCTGAGGCATATGGAATGTTATTAAGTAGAGACTGGTCTAAATCCTTGAATGAATATATGGCTATTGGATTTTCACACATGTGGCTTTCTTGGAGAGGTATTTCTAACCAAATTAGGGTAGATAGAGAAACCCAAATGAAACACATGATTACTAAGTACAATGTAAATAATGAGAGTGTGAACTTTAACTTGGACGACACATGAATTTATGCATTAGAAACAAAGTCTTAAAAGAAAACCAATGAACCCCACCAAGATAAATTTGATGGTATTTAGATCCTTTTAATTGTTAGAGCACATCCTAAACAAGGTCTTGGAACAAGAGTGGTGTTTGTAGACCCAAAAGGTGAAAAAAATTTGTTTGCTTCCCATTTTTAGTTCCCTTGCACTAATAATATTGTTGATTATGAAGCTTTGATTCTTGGATTACAATTTATCCTCAAATACAAAGTTAAAATGTTGAAAATGTATGGTGATTAAAAATTGGTAATCATTCAAGTGAAAGGTAAATTCCAGTGCAAATTGTGATATCTCAGGAAATATAAACATGGAGCATGAGATTTAATTGAATCCTTTGATGTTTTCAACATTTTACTAGTTCCAAGAGAACAAAATCAACTAGCAAACATGTTGACAATTTTGTTGTAAACATGTTTCCCATAGATGATGTAAAATGGAAGGAATTATCAATAAAATTGGTTTATTGCCCCTATGTACCTGAAAAGGTGGAAAATTTGCAAATTTTCTATGATGATTACCAAATAATTTAGTTTTGAAATAGTTATGATGTTTTTGAATCACAAATCATAAATGAGTGGGAGAGAAATCACCTTTCAAGGTAGAATATTGGTACCAACCAAGAATTAGAAGAGGATATAATTATAATGTTAAAGGATAACAAATTGTCCAAAGGGATGGTGTCACTTGAGAGGATATTTGATTGGGATACACTTGTCGTAAACCACACTTCACAATAGTTCAGTGGACATAAGATTAAAATGATCAAATTAGGGACACCAAAACAACCCCAAAATGTAAACATTGGTTTGGCATGCACTATTGTTGAGGAAGAGAAGCTAAGAGATCTCTTAATTGAATATTAATATGGCATTGCATGGTCAGACGATGGTCTCAAAATATTTGATCTTCAAGTCATAACATATACTATTCCTCTCAAGGAAGGTTACAAAACATTCAAACAAAGGCGAAGGATAATCATTCTCATCTTAGATCCTATTATCTATAGAGAAGTGAAAAAATTATTAGCTTCCAGAATCATATTTCTAATCATACACTCCACATGGGTGTCTAATTTGATTATAAAAAAGGGAAAAAAGTGGCAACATCAAACCATTTGTTAACTTTAGAATTTTGAACAAAATCATCAAACAAAGATAATTATACATTTCCATCCTTGGATGAAGTAATAAAAATTGTGAGTGAATATGAAATAATGTCTTTTTGGATGGTTTTCTGTCTTACAACCAAGTTTAAGTAAACCATGAAGATAGGATAAAGATTCATTTCACCACTTTTCAAAGGGAAATGGATTTTAATTTTAAAGGTTTAGTTGGTTAATGCATTGTGATTCATATGGATGACTTAACTATTTTATCTAGGAACAAGGTTTAACATGGCCAATACTTGGGGGACACATTTGAAAGATGCAAAAGGTATGAAATTTTTGTTGACATGTTGCATTCTAGGTTTGTCATTGATGTAAAAGATCATTAATGACAAAGAGGATGATAGAGAAGTGTTAGAGCATGATAAGTATGTTGATGACATGGATATTTAGGTGGTTTCATGATGGCAAACGTTGAAGCATTGAGATTTACTTGGTCTAGCAAGCCTAATTAAGTGACCTAACTAGCCTAAGTGATGGAGCATGGTGGATGAAGCTACATAGTGACTTGGGAAGCATGTAGATGTGTGAGAAATTTTATCTCAGGTGTGTTAGGTCATTTTTGAGTTATGGGAAGTAGAACTACAAGGTTTGTCTACTTGGTCATGGTGCACACTAGACTTGATCCTAGTGTTTGGAGGCCTAATTAGGAATGATAGTCACTTGTAGGTATGTGTGAGATCTTGATATCACTTATGGAGGTATTTTATATTGTTTTAATCATGTAGAGGTAGTTTTTAGAGGTTTCATGATGATTTATAGTGTTGGTTTAGTTGGTCATAGCCTAAACCATGCAAAACCCTAAGGGCTAGTCATGTAAATGAGATTGGTTGAGAAGATGCAATGCTATTTGTGATATGATGATGATTGGATATGTTAGTAAGGTGTGTCATGATTTTGTGGGAAAATTTTCAGGTTTCCATGATGAATATTTTTCAGGTTATGATGCTTAGACTAAAAAAAGGTTCTTAAGAGTGCAATTTGTAGCTCGAAGTGAGAAAAAATGCTCATGGTTGGCATGTGCAAGGTTTTCATGGATATCTTATCATTTTAGGGATGTTGGGGCATGGATTTAATAATATTTTATAGTTTTAATGAGGTCAAATGAGGCCCAAACATTTATGAACGATTGTTAAGAAGGTAAGTCATTTTTTATGGCTTTGAAACCTTAGTTTACTAGCAATGGAACAAAACTTTAGTGTATGAGCAAAAAATGGAATGGATTATAAAATGTGATGATTGGATGATTGAGAGGACTCTATCAATTTTTATATGGTGGTAATAATAGTTCATGACATTGAGTGGACCCCACTCATATTTGTTTGTTTCCAGGAAAGAAGGATTTTCTTAGAAGTTTGCCATTATACCATATGACTAATTTAGTTTTCTAAGATGTATGGGAGCTACGATACATCTTTGAATTGATTTCAGATCTTGGTGATGTGTTTTGATGGCCTACATAGGTCAAAATAGGTTGACTGGTTTTTTGGCCAAAAAGGGTAGTTTTAGAGCAGTTTCAAAGATTGGCTAGGTTGAAGGCCTTTGACTTGGATTCGGAAGGAAATGTAAATGTCAAGGAAACAAATTCAAAGTTATTTATAGTGGAATATTATTTGTCTCATGATGATCAAATTTGATAGGTCATTGTATGACAAAAAATCAACACGTGACCTTCTTCACACCCGACCTCTCGAGGTCATGCCGAGACAACCAATGTAAAATGAATGTGAATGTGAGTGTGGTGACAGAGATCAAGCTAATTGGGAAATCTTATATCTTCAACATGTAATGTCAGGATCTGCGAGTCTAAAGCAAAGAATGCTTTCCTAACTTGAAGTGGTGTGATGGTTCGGTCTGAGATAATAGCCGCTTGGAGACTCCAATCAATGTCGAGATCTGCCAAGATTCTATTTTTTGGTTGTTGAACACATGGAAAATGACCTATTGGCACCTTGTATAGATTTCCAGATAAGTTCATAGAAGTAAGAACGAGAGGCGTGGTGGAGCCACATGGATCTATGGGTGATTTTCTTGTCTGGTCCAGAAAGTCTTAGCTTGATCAGCTATTATGTTTAGTAAGGAAATTTGTGCAATAATGTCTGGTGGAAGTGGTGAAGATCTGAATACTAATGTATGCAAAATAATGTCGATGTCTAACTGATTAGTAGGCCCGTTGGGTTGTGGGACCTGAAGATCACAACCAAAGACTCGTGGAGGCTATGAACCTTGTGTGATCATGCGTGTAATCAAACCATGTTGCTAGGACTAGTCCAATAGTCGTAGGCTTGATTAGCAATGATGTTTAGCGTATTGAGTTGTTCTATTTTCTTAGCAAAAGTTACAGGTGTGCGTAAGACTATCAAACGTAAGCTAGTATCAATGTCAGTTATCAATTCTAGCCTGTTGGGTTGTGGGACCAAGGGATCACAACTGTATGTCTTTTCCTGTTGTGGACTGTTGATGGTCATACATAATGAAATAAAATGATTTTGATAAGAAAACTAATTACTGAAGGAAATCTAATCTATGTTTTTGGATTTTTCACAATATATCAGATCAAAGTAATAAAATCAAACTAATCTATAAAAGGAAATATTTTTGTTCTTTTATAACTTTTGAGCAATGTGTTCTAATCTAATAAATAAACTAAAGACAAGTAATCAGTCAGATGTAGCTAGTTAATTGTGCAATTGTATGAATCTAATCTAAAACAAATAACCTAATCCAATCAAAACCATTCAAACCCTACCTCAGAGGTGAAGAAAAAATCATGACCCTGAAAGGGGCTATTGTTCCCCACAACTTCCTTGGTAATGTTAAAGAGGAAAACTTACTAATGATTTGATCTACTTGTGATTGACTAATCTATTGAAATGAACGATTTTCTACTCTATTTGATATGAATTATTTTATACTCTATTTGATATGTGATTGAAACTAGTGATTTGGAATTGACAATTCAACAAACAAAACAAACAAACATACAATTCCAACCTAGACAAGCAAGAGCTTTGAAAAATCTGGTTGTTTCTGTATCTGTCCCCTCAGTATGTTCCTTTCTTTCTCTGAGTGTTCATGTGAGTCCAAGGGATTGGGAATGCAAGAACATCAATATGAGGATGGCGCTTGAGTAATGACAACTTGATGGCAGTCCAGATGCAATGCAAGTAGAAGAGAGATAACACAAGAGATCAGAGCTTGGATATGCAATTCCTAGCAAGATTGTAGCAGCAATACAATGCAAGATACACAAAATTTCTTAGGGCCTTTTTGCTTGAATACAAGCATGGAATATATAGGAATGGAGGATGAGAGGTGCCTTTAAGATCAAGGCAAGAAGGAGCAGTTCCAACTAAATAAATATATTTAAAAATATAAGGAGGAAGGAGAACCAAGTAATCAATGCTAATTTTAGACAATTTGGCTCACAGATGCATGCTAAAAGTGAAATTAAGTGAATCGTCGCATGTTAAAACACGCATGAGGGAATCTAGAAAAAGTGGGTAGGACTGCCACCCTGCACAGGGTGGTACAGTTTCAGTACCTCCACCCTATTTTGGGTGGCGGTTTCAGAACCACCACCGAGGCAGGGCGGTGGTCCTGGCACTAAAGGCCAACACATGCGTAGAAAGAGGCAGGAAGCTAGAAAAAGCATGTGGAAAGGATAAGTAAAGACATTTAGGCAACAAATATACATCGCAAATGGGATTTGGATCTCGAACACCTTCTTGAAAGGACCTGATTCATCATTGGGGACTTCTTGTAACCTTCTTTCTGATAATGTAGCACATGTAATTTTGGGTGCGTATAGTCATCTAACTCAATTTGTGAATAAGAAGGTTGGTTGTTTCTCAGGACAAGATTGTTTTTGTTGAAATATTGAGGTAGATGATGCATGATATGTATTAGTTGATGTTTGATATTAGTTAGAGAGTGAAGAGAGATAAATTTGGTTCATATTGAAGGAATTTGGATGTATTTCAAGTGGCATAAATGATGCAAAGTAGTTGAATTCCTAAAACTGTTTTTTGGGCAACTCAGTTTGGTGAAGAGGAAATTTGCTGTGGTTTGCATGTATTGATGTTTCATAATCTCTAGAAAGCATGAATGTTCTCTACAGGTCAAGGGGATTCCAATGAGTGGATACATGTCATAGTTGAGGTGTTTTGGTATGGTTTTGAGACCCATAAGTGATGATTGGTTCCTGGAAACAACTGTTTTGAGAAGGATATGTGCCTTCAAATGGTGTCATGAATGCTCCATGTAGTAAGCAAGAGATCAAATCACAAAATGAGAATCAAGTAAAAAATACAACGGTGTGTCTGACATGCTCATAGATCAAAAATAAGAGGTACATATAGGAGTGTTGTGTAACTCTTGTGCATGACACATGTACACAACCCTAACTAACCCTATTGACCTATTCTCACTAAGTGAGATGACTAACCATAAGAGGTGGACAAGATGTTGAGTGATGATGAGACAAGTCATATACACCAACACCCCCTTCATCGAAGTTGAGGTAGAGGTCATGGAAATTCAGAATTGAAAGAGAAATCCCCTAGACAACTAAGAAATATGTGTCAATGGGGCCTGAAAACTAAGCCTGATAAGGTACCCATGTACAAACAATAAACTCTTTAGAAAAGAAGAAAGAGGAGAAAGAAATGGGTCCCAACAACTAGGCCTGATGAGGTACCCATGTATAATAAGGATCTCAAGTAATGGAGGAAAAACATAATGGAAAAACATCCACTTACAAGAGATAAAAACTCCCCTAAAAAACCTATGAAATATGTGTCAAATGAGTTCTGACAATGAAAGGCCTAATAAGGTACTCATGTACAAACTGAAATATTTCTAGAAGAAGAGAAGAGATGAAGAAACACTATCCAACCTCCCAAGATGAAGAACATGTCAAAGACCACCCTGTATCAAGTGAAGAAGAAGATCCCCGAAGTGACAAGGTGTGGTTCCTATCCAAGGAACGATGCTCCATATGTGAGGTGGAAGTGCCAACTACTCCATGAAGGGATGGTGAATCTGAAGCAATGGCGAAGAAGGAAGGTGGAATGTCCTGTAACTGTATAGAAGAGTGTCTGATGTCTGATGAGTCCCAAATCAAAGTACCTGCTCCCTGAAAAGTCTGTAGAGGACCAGAAGTAGGTGGATCAAGAAATAACTCCTCAAGATGTGGTAGATGATAAGTGGATGGTGGAGGTGGGTCCCCATCACTATGGAAATCAACCAAGCTAGAAGAGAAATCATCATCATCAGAAGTGAGCTCAAAAATATCATCAAGTCTAGGTGAATCCGATGAAGAATCTGAAGGAGGAACAAAGTGAGAAAAAGAGTAAATCTGAGTGTGATGATCAACTGTACCAACTACAATAATATTGTCATTGTGAATCTCTCTAACATAAATAGAATATGGAGTGAACTCAACCCACATGCCCTGACTAAGGTGAGTGATTTGATATACTGAAAGGAGATTAGTTGAAAGTGAAGGAACACTAAGCACATTGTTGAAAGTTCCACCATTCACTTCAACAGACCCTCTCCCAAAAACTGGTGTAGAAGTGTTGTCACCAAGCCAAATAGAAGACATGTCACATGGCTCTAATGAAGAAAAATCAATGTCTGATGAGGCCATATGATGAGATGCACCTGAATCAATCACCCATGTAGGAGTAGGTGACACAACTGCAACTAAAGCTCTTTCCTTTGTTTTCTCCTTAGTTGATTCTTTTTTTTTCTTTCACTTTCCCCTTTCCATTGTCTTTTTCCTTAGAACTTTCATGAGTTGATGATGAAGATGGCTTGAGAGAATCGGGAACTCCTATGTTGTTCTTCTCAAGAAGACTCGTGAGGAGGTCAATCTTCTTCTTCAAACATTTTTCTTCTTCATGCCTACCACTGCAGTACCCACATTTGATCCATTCTTTAGGAGATTTAGAACTAGAAGAGGAAGTGGAAAAGTTTGATTTGGTGGTGGATTGGTCCTTTTTATTCTCATGATCCTTATTGTTCTATTTCTTCTCTTTTGAAACCCTAGGTTTTTCATGACCAGAAATGAGAGCATGGGATTTTGTGGATCTAGGAGTACCCATCTGAATTATCTTATCATGTTCTCTAGTCAAATCAGCAACAAACTCATCAAAGGAGGGCATAGTCCAACTTGCACCAAGTGCTCTTTTTGTAGCATGGAAGGTTGAGACAAAAGACAAAATAGTCTGGACCAAAGTTTTGTAAGGAACGAAGAAAGAATGAGCTGAGTCCTTCTTGTCAATTCCACAATTTTTCAGTTGCAATCTTAGAGATTTGAGTTTGGTGAAAAAGTCTTGGAGAGTGTCAAAACTACTAGGGCTAAGACTAATCAACTCATTTTCTAGTTCATGCCCTTTCATTTCATCATGTTTCCCAATTTTTTTTCTAAGGCATCCCAAACTTCCTTGGGTGATTTGGTTGTGTTAATATGAAAGTGCAATTCTGGTGATACAGAAAGACACAAAATTCCAAAGGCTTCATCACATTTGTCAAACCACTTTTCTTTCTTTGCATCTTCTTTAGGTTCAGTTTGCAATCCCATAGTTATCTGATACAAGTTTTTGTTTTCTCAAAGTGAGAGATAACATCTTTCCATTCATGATAGTTAAATGGGGTAAGAAAAGGAACAAAATTAAGATCCATAATAGATAAAAGTGAGAAAAGAAAATAGCAGAAAGAAAAGAACCACACAAAATGAACACCCCCTGATTACGACACTTTATAAGTAGTGCGTTGATTACACCCAAGTGTTCGTGTGACATGAGATGATTGGTCACTCACCTTGTAATTAGAAAAATATCACACAAGTGTGGAGACCACAATATGCTCAGTCATGCACAACAAAACAAGTGAACAAGCACAAAGTAAGAAAGAAGGGAAGGAAGCTCTCTTGCTACAAGGTTATGGAAGATGTGCTCACTAACTTGCAAGCAAAGAAGAATGATTACAAAGCAAAGAAAGGGCTAAAAAATGAGTCCAAGAGGACTTCTAGGATGCAACAAGGGCTCCCAGAAGGAAAAAAAATGCTAAGAGGGATGCTACACACTCAACAAATGGTTAGTAGAAAAAATTCCCAATAATGCTTTAAAACACAGTTTTAAAACAACCAATAAGCCTAATTTAAAAGATATAAAAAAAGCGCTAAAAAGTGACAAAAAATTAATTAATGACAATGATAAATTTAACTACTAATCTGAATAAAGATAGAGCTTATTTATTAAAAATTAGATACCTAATTTAAAATTAAAGCTCCTAATGGGATTAATTTAAATAATTAAAGGTCTAGGTTAAGATTAAATTAAGATTAATTACCTAAAATAATTAGATCCTAACTGAAAATAAACTAAGACTCTATTTAATGCACTTAACCACCCCTTTTTATTTAAATCCTCAAATTTAATATAAAATAAGTTGACCCTTTTTAAATAACACATCCCCTACTTAAAAGACAGTCACCATTGTTTTAAACATTAACACTGACCGTTTTAAACAGACCACCACTTAAATAAAATAAAAACAACCCTTATAATTTTTTTGAAAGGGCTTAAAATAGAAAAGCGAGAAATGTTATCTTGAACGGGTCAACAAAGGGTGACTTCGAGTTAGTGGCCACTGGTGAGGTGAATGGAAGAATGTAGTGTAGAAGATTGGCTTGAGGAGAGCCACATGGGTGAGGATGACGGGAAACTTGGTACAAGGCTTGGGCTACATGTGGAGTGGTAAGGCTGTCACAAAGGCTCACGCATCATGTAGAGTGGAGGAATTATTCATGATGCCATTCAAAGAAAGGTAGAACAACAAGGAGGATGATTATAAGAAAAAGGCCCAAGATAGAGCTCAACCGAAGCAAAAGAGGGGTGACAGTAGTGTAGGATCAAGCACATGACACATCACACAAATAATGGCTTGAATTAAGATCAAACCAAGAAAAAATAAACCAATGCTAATCCAAGTGTAAATGAACACCACTAAAGCATAACGAATAATGTGAAAACAAAGCGATACAAATGCAATCCAATTAAAAAAACTTACTAAATCAATCAAGAAAACAAGATCCAAAAATGCAAGGGCAACACCAGGTTTAGAAAGGAGGGTCAACAAACATGCATAGAAAAATGAATAACATGGCAACATAATAAAAGGATTGGAAAATTCAATGAAAGGAAAAGATTGGCAGTGAGAAAAGGAGGCTCAAACTCTAGCATACAAGCCTAAAACAAGGCAATGCAAAAAGAAACATGCATGCAACCGAGAATGTAATAAAAAACATGATGCTAAACAACACAGATCAGCCAAGGGCCATAAAGAAACTTGAGCACAAAAAACAAAAAACAAAAACAACAAACTCCAAAATGTAAACTAGTAGGATGGAAGGAGGCAACATGGAAATGGAACAAAACTAGGCATGGTAGGACTTATCAAAAGAGGTCCAAAGGCATAGTATATTTTTTAAATTCACTTCCAATTGAAAAATTCTAATGAAAACCAGAGATACAAAACTTGCTACCTCCAAATTTAGTTATAACTTGAAAATTAGCTGCATCTAGCTAGATATGGTTATGAAACACCTGAAACCTACACATGCATAACCATAAAATCCACATAAACTCCAAAAAATGAGATCGTAATAACATGTAAACAAGATTCCAAATGACTTTTTAGATGGCATAGAAATTGCAAGAGTATCACAAAAAATAGAAAATGAAGTAATAGCAACCTGAATCAAACAGTGTTCACATTTAACATCAAAAATTACTTTGATACCATTTCAGATTGTTCTACGAGGATCAATACAGAACCCTGTTAAGAAGCAAGAGATCAAATCATAATATGAGAATCAAGCCAGGGAAAGACACTGTGGGTCTGACATACCTCATATATCAAAACATAAGAGGTACATATAGGAGTGTTGTGTCAACTTTTATGCATGACACATGTACCCAACCCTAATCTAACTCTATCAGAAATGTTCTCACTAAGTGAGATGACTAAGCACATGAGATGGACAAGACATTGATTTCTGGAATGACATATGGTCGGACATTAACTGGAATACCTCTTATGGACACATTAAAGACAACCTAATTAGAAATTATGGGAAGAAAGTCAAGGACTATATTGAGGTGGCTGACAACAAAAGGAAATGGAAACAGATCAAAATAGATGAGGATAATATGCAGTTTGTTGTTTCATCCATGCAGAGTCATCTCTCCCTAATACATATCAGTCCTCAAAATCATAAGGATGAACTTATTTGGAAAGATTCCTTTGATGGAGAGTACTCAGTTAAATTTGGCTACAATTCTTTCTTTGCCTCTATTGAAAGTGAAATTGATTGGCATAAGCTATGGATGCCTGAGCTAACCCCTAGAGTAAATTTCTTCTGGTGGCTTATCATCAAAGGTAAGATCCTAACTAATGACAATCTTATTAGAAAAGGATTTATCATGCCTAACAGATGTTGCATGTGTCAGGAAGAAGCAGAAGACATTAAACACCTCTTTATGCATTGCAAGTATGCTTCCAAAATCTGGCATCTTATTTTTGAAAACTTCAATTAGGAATGGATTTTTCCCCATACTTGTCTACAGGCCTGGGAACAATGGAACTCTCCTTACAAGCATTGAGAACACGGGTTATTACTGAGTACCTGATCAAGTGGAAGAATATGGACAATGAAGAGGCAACATGGGAAGATATGGCATTCCTGTAGCAGCACCCAGAGCTTCTCAACATTGGGGACAATGTTTCTTTAAAGGGGAAGGGCATGCTACGCCCTTAACCGATTGCTTGTATTAGGATATGAGCAGCCGACTTGTGGCTTACCATATCATTTTATTATATCATTTTGGGACTACTGCGAGTAACTCCTAAAATAGTTATAACAATGAAGTTTGGGAATCGTCCCTATCAATCTTCAAGGAGTAATAAGGACACCATACACACTTCCATCCCCCCATCACCTTCCACCTTTTCACAAAGTTTTCCTTGGACGTGGTGATTCACTCCAAAGCAGGTAAGTAAGAATTGGTGAGTCTCCTCTAGTATTCTAAGGGTTCCCCATACCAATTCTATCCCCATATAGAATTAGGTATATCAGGACTAGGATATATCAGAGGACGCATCTTTTTGGAGTGATAAGAGCTTGTATCCACCCATTCCACAACATACTACATGTTACATGATCTATAAAACAATGATTATTCCTGACGGATCTACCTTTTGAGCCAAAACATCAGATGAACATGACTACTTGTTGATTGTAAACAAGTTAGTTTATCAGTTTATATATCATTAAACTTGGATGATACAAATGTGTTTGTTGTAAATTTCAAGTCCTAGTGTGTTCCACAAAACTATTTCAAACATCCTCAATATCAAACAAAACATTGAATCAATCACGCAACAAAGATCTAAACGTTACATTGATTTCATTAGCTTACTCTAAGCCAACAATAAATCCATCATAGCTTATTTTGAGCTATATCAAATTTATATCGAGTGACTTGTTTGAGCTCACTTCGTATGTCATCAAGTGCCAAGCTTATTAAGCTGCAAAATGAATCCTTCATAGCTTGTTTCGAGCTATATCAAACTGATATTGAGTGACTTGTTTGAGTTCACTCCTTATCTCATCAATTGTCAAGCTTGTTTAAGCTTCATCCAACAATGAATCCTTCATAGCTTGTTTCAAGCTATATCAAACTGATATTACTTAGCTTGTTTCAAGCTTTATTTAATCTACACAACAAAATATCCTTCATAGCTTTTTTGAGCTATATCAAACTAATATTGAGTGACTTGTTTGAGTTCACTCCTTATCTCATCAATTATCAAGCTTGTTTAAGCTTCATCCAACAACGAATCCTTCATAGCTTGTTTTGAGCTATATCAAACTGATATTGAGTGACTTGTTTGAGTTCACTCCTTATCTCATCAATTGTCAAGCTTGTTTAAGCTTCATCCAACACGAATCCCTCATAGCTTGTTTGAGTTATATCCCACTAGTATCGAGTAACTTGTTTGAGTTTACTCCCTACGTTGTCATTCAACATAACTTGTTTAAGCTAAACCAATCAAAAAATTCATCATAGCTTGTTTGAGCTATATCCCACTTGTATTGAGCACCTTGTCCAAGTGTACTCCTTACATTATCATCTGGTAAGATTATTTAAGCCAAAAAAATCAAAAAATTCATCATAGCTTGTTTGAGCTATATCCCACTTGTATCAAGTACCTTGTTTGAGCTTACTCCTACATTGCCTCACTTGTTAAGCTTGTTTAAGCCAAATCTACAAGGATCATCAATAGCTTATTTTAGCTATATTCTTCATCTTGTTTGAGATTTACACCTTTATTCACTTGTTCCCTCTCTTTCAAACATCAATAGGTTGAGATTCATCTTTCAAACATGAGATTCACGCAAAACATCACACAAGAGTTATTAGAACAACTTACTAAGATGACAACACAAGTCTCTCATATGGATACCCAACTTAGTGAACGATCACCCAAATATCCAACTATACAATCTAATGAAGACATCACTTTGTGCAAAGTCCAACGTCAGTTTACACCCCTTGGAGAAAGTCTCTCTAGTGTTTTTCATCAACTAAAAGAGGCTAAATTGATAAGATATCCAATTACAAAACCCTTTGTCGAAGGGGAACCTAAGCCATATTGGTACAAACCTAACACATACCATGAATTTCATTGCATTGATGGTCACCACACAGATAGATGTGTGTGATTTAAGAATTACGTCCAAGACTTAATTGATGATGAAGTCATCTCTATAGAGCTTGATGACAAAGATCTTACAACTGACGACACATCAACTACCACAAATTTCAATGAAGAGTTGACTACTGTCAAAACTCCTGTACATGCTGAAATTCCACAAGACCATGATGAAAAATTCAAGACTCTCTGACTCCAAACCAATTCACCTGTTTTGGACAACTCTTCTTCAAATTTTCTTCCATTAGGTCAAACAAACATTGAACCTATTTTGGAAAACAACATTCTTTAAACATCTAATGAGACCTTGACCTTGATTCAAGACTCTCTTTCAACCCAAACAAACATTGAACCTATTTTGAAAAAACATTCTTTCAACATATAACGAGAGCTTGAATTCAAGACTCTCTTTTAACCCAAACAAACATTGAACCTATTTTAAAAAATAACATTCTTCCAACATCTAATGAGATCTTGACCTTGATTCAAGACTCCCTTTCAAACCTTGATATAATTGTAGACACTATAGAAGAGGGTCCATCATCAAGCACCATTGAGCTTGATTCTATTCTTCCACTACTGGCTCCTATGCTTGACATCTCTAGTCTTGTTGTTGAAACACAACCACAACAAGTTTGGACACTTACGACAAATGCAGCCTTTTGTTTCCATTATACTTCCAACGATCGATATTACAGGAATCTCATCATTGATGATTCCCACCTATTGAGAGTTCTACATACATACATTATATGAGGTACATATACCCAAGAATTTCCTTACACAACCTTTTCCATCTTTAATTGCGAACCTATCGTCAAATCAATTAATTGATGGCCAAACAAAACCAACGAATAAAACATTAAAATATATTATGGAAAACATTGTCAATACACATGGTAGAAATTGGCACACCCAAATTTATCCCGCTCTTTGGGCTTACCACACATCTTATCACACGCCTTACTAGAGCTACTCCATTCTCCCTTATTTATGGTTGTAAATCTATTTTTCCTATTGAGGTTGAACTCCCATCCTTAAGAATATCCCTTAAAGATGTAATCAATGAAGATGAATATCGACAGTCATGGCTTCATCAAACTTGAACTTATCAATGAAAAGATGACTTAATTATCTAATCACCTTCAAATCTATCAAAACCAGACTATGTGTAGCTATCATAAAAAATTAAAACCTAAAGAGTTTGAGGTTGGTGATCTCATTCTCAAATAAAATCAAAAGAATACAACCAAAGAATGAGAAAAACAAGGGAAATTTGAACCTAACTGGTTAGGACCCTATGTAATCATAGCTAAATTTGGCTTTGGAGCCTATAAATTGGCCACTGAAGATGGTCAAGAACTTGAAAACCAATGAATGCAATCCATCTAAAGAAATTTTATTCCTGAGGTGCTCTCTATTTTGGGAGAAACCACTTGTACATTCCTCGTATCTACTCTTATCTCAAATAATTAAAAATTATTCATTCCATTGGCAGATATTCCCATTATAAAAATCACATCTTCATATTCATCATCATGAGACAAGTGTTAATATAGATCCTATTAAGTCTTGTGTATCTCATACTTCTTATAATTTCTCCCATTTTCAGCTGCTTTCGCCTATGGTCATACCTAGAAGCTTACTGATGGTAATATATTCCCTTCAAATAAGTTCTCTCTTTCACAAAAAATCTCTAAACTTCTTTACCTGGTTCGTTTGACCGCCCATCTCAGTCTTTGGTGTTGAACCCTCGTGTCCTACTAGTCATGTGGGGCTGAGATTGGGGGAAGACATTCCTTCCTAAATAAAAATCACTATAGTACAAGTCAATAAATCAAATAGCTTATGAATAATTAACTATCACACCTTTCATCCTTCACATTCTTTGGTGTTGAGCCCACACTTCTCACTAGTAGTGTGAGAATGGGACTGGGGGGAGGTGCCCTTACTTGTCTATGTCTTGTCTTCGATGATAAACCCTTGCCTCTTACTGGTGGCATGGGGAAAATGTAGAGGGTCATTCATACTTTCAAAAAAAATCATAAAAAATGTCATAAAAATCCCAAAAAAAAAAAAATCAACAAAATTATTAATACTCGCCTATGTCTTGTCTTCGGTGATGAACCCTTGCCTCTTACTAGTGGCATGGGGTAAGGCATAGGGAGTCTTTACAAAAATACAAAATCTTATAAATCTAAAAGTGCTTACAATTATAAAATCCCAAAGAAGTAATTTAGATGCCTAAGTGAAGAGAGAACTATCCCTTCACCCCATATCTTACCAATCAGTAGGCCACATAACAGTCTAAGTCTAGTAAGTGACCTATAAAGTGAAATTCATTTTGAAACTGGTTCAGTAACCTTAAGAGGAATTGAGTCACAATTTCCCAAATGGATCATTGTTATCACTTGTCTCTATATTCATTATATACATCTTGCGTCCTTCTTGACTCTCGGTGATGAGCCCTCGCATCTTACTAGTTGTGTGGAGTCAAGAATGGAGCTGGAATTATTTTTCATCATATCATCACCAACATATTCTTCCAATGGAGATAAAATTTTTGTATTATTCGAAGCATGAGTTACCATGAGGAACAATGTACATGCGGATGATACCCTAGCTTATCACCTCTCATAAGAAGTTTGCATTCTACTATAAAATCTCAAAAATCCCAAAAATCCCCAAAAAAACAAAAACAAAATCTCCTAAAAATCCCAAAAACATTCAAAAATATTCAAAAATCCAAAAACATTCAAAAAATCCAAAAACACAAAAAAGATTTAATACCCAAAATCAAAAACATTTGAAAAATCTCAAAAATCAAAAAAAATTAAAAAATCAAACAATCCCCAAAAACATTTCAAAAATCTCAAAAATCCAAACAAACATTAAAAAATCTTAAAAATCCCAAAAACATTCAAAAAATCAAAAAAATCCAAAAAAACATGTCAAAAAACAATCAACACAATTCAAACATTTGAACTTTCATTTCCCTAATCAATTTTCCAACCACTTTACAACTTTACAATCCAAATCATTTCTCCCTTGTGTGAATCCTCGCTTGGGAAAAATTCTGGCTCTCATTGATTTCCTTGTTTGAGGATGATGACCCAATCCATTCTAAATCATTGTACCCATTCTTGGGGGCACATTTAATCAATCATCATTGTGGAACACATTAGGGACATGTTTGAAAGTTCTTGTGTTGCATTATTAGTTACAAGTTTATTTGTTATCTTGTATCCTGATATATTACAGGGGGCATCTTGATTTTATGTATCCTGGTGTTCCCTCTAATATATTATATGTTGTTACTTATTTTATGATTGCATATCATATATGGGCATCATATCTTTTTTATGGTCTTTGTTATGCTCTCTTGCACTTGCATATCGTACAGGGGCATCATACCTTTTTGATGGCCCGTGTCTATGCTCTCTTGCATATTACAGTCTAGTCATCCTGATCTTCTATATCATGATGCATCTTGTTATGTGCTATATTAAAATTAAGATGATTTCATCACATGAGTATCTTCTTGCATGATCAAAAACTTACTTTGCACCCCATCCATTCACCCTTGAACTAATACATTTTCTAGTTTGGGAATCCTACTTGATCACCATTGTAGTTTGTGAATCCTACTCGAGGATCTTTCTCAGGCAAAGTTCACTATCCTACAATTCCTCATCCCCCACCATGGTTAACCTGTATTTTATCCATTGGTCCTCCCTCCTCATTTTACTCATCTACCACTTATGCCCACATCATCCTTCTCACCATTCATGTCCCCTTTCACCACTATGTGTATCTTCCTTCCCTTTCTTCATGATTTTCCATGTTCACTCTTCCGCTTTCAGCTTGATAATCTTACTTAATCACCATCATAGTGGGACTCTTATTGAGGTATACCTTCTTCCTAAGATCTCCCACTGTAGAAACTCCTCCACCATTTCCTCTTCTCATCAGATGACAATCACCACCACAAACATATTTCCACTCCACCTCTTCCACTTGACATTTTGCCTCATCACTCCCACAACATGGGCATCCTAATTAAGGATTCCCCTCACATCTCCATTCTACACCACATATCTTCCTCCATCCATTCATGTCACACTCCTTTGTTTCCTTCCTTCCTTTTATCACCTCCTCTCACCCCTTGTTCCATTCTTGCATACACCATTCACCCTTTTCTCGTTCTTCCTATTATCCATCTTCTGCTTGGTAATCTTACTTACACATTCTCAGTATGAAAAATTTACTTGAGGGTTCCCCTTTAGTCCATCTTGTCATACACTCTTCCCCCACCTCTATCAATCACTCAGGTCACCTCTTACCTCTCAAACCTTCTTCCCATCATTCTTCTTCATGTATGGCTTTGTTATCCTACTTAACCATTCATGCAACATGGAAATCTTACTTAAGAGTCCCTCTTAAGGATGATTTGTCATCTTGCACTTCCCCATCCATAAAATTTCCTCCATACTATTTTTCCCGCCCCTCACGTCATCATCTACTCCACTAATCCATTCCACCCCTATTCCCAATACATTATTGCCTTTCACCTTCCATTCACCATCACTATTGGTTTGGTGATCTTATTCAACCACTCATGGGGCATGATGATCTTACTTAAGATTTCCTCTCAAGGATGATTTGTCATCTTGCACTCCCCCATCACTACACATCTCTCACCCTTCAATTTTTCTTGGATCATTCCCATCATCACATCCTCTCATCTTTCATTCTCACCAACACCATGTCATCATCTTCTTCTTGAAAATCCTACTTAATCACTTTTTCCACATGGTTGTCCTACTTACATATTCCCCTTAAGATGGATTTTTCATTTTGTATTTCTCCCTTGACTCATTCTTCATTCCCTTTGTTGATCGTTTCTTCCTCCTGGTCTCCCCCACTAACCAAATTTTCCTCCTACCATTACCCTTTCCCAACCTATCATATCAATAGAGTGTTTCCATCATCTTCCAATCCTACATCTATCCCTCATTACTCAACCATGTTCCTTTCCCCCATTTTCCTCCATTGATCTATCATCTTCATACTCTTTCCTCCCATTCTTTTCATATCTCATTTCTTTACCTTCACCTCATTCATCCTCATCCTCTGTATCTTCTCCTTGCCTTCATCTTGTCACAATTCATCACTCTTCCTTTATTTACTCTTTCCACTCCTTCTCAAATTCTCCCACATATCCACTCCCATCCCTACCTGTCATTGTTGTTGGTCTCCCCCTAACATTTTTTCATCATCATATTACATTTCACTGCTAATAATTATTGTTGGTCTGCCCCTAAAATTCACTCATCATCATTTTCCTCACTCTTTAACCTTTATTGTTTCTTCTTTTTCCTTCGTGCCCATAATAATTATTGTTGGTCTTCTCCCCATTCACTTTCACTCCATTCCCCTCTTTCTTCACTTTTCCTCCCATCCTTCACCAACAATAATTATTGTCGGTCTTCCCCTAATGTTATTTCACTGGCATTGTCTCTTTTATCCCCCATTCTCTCTTTCCTTCCCTCCCTTTTCTCCATCCCCACCCTTTCTTGTCATTTCTTCCCCACCTCTCCATCTTCCCTTCGCCCTTTTCAATGTCTTTACTGTCTTCATCATACATCCTTTGTCTATTTTCTTGTAATCCTCTTATCCTCATCTCACATGCATCTCTACATGGTTTTTTCCACTCCATGTCATTCCTCCCCTCTTTATTCTCTTTACATTCCTTGATGCTACCAAATCTCCACAGAATATCCCCATTCTTGATTCTCTTCCTTCTGCATCATTTCCTCTCTTGTCCTCTCCTCCTTCCCACTCTTCATTCTTGTCTCTCTCTTTCTTTACATCTTCTTCCCATGTTCCCCTTGTTCTTCCTTCTTACTTCCCCATCATTATCCCTCTCTCTTTCTCACTATCCAGTATTTTTTACCCTTTCATCTCCACATGCATCTCCATGTGGTGTTTCCATATTCTCTACCTCCTGTTCTTATGATGACTTGGTTCCTTTCATCATCTCCTTGTATCCACTCTGTCATCTCTTCTTCCCCCATCATTTTCACCTTCCTCCTCCCCTCCCCTTATTTTCTCTACCACCTCTACCCTTTTCATTCATTATGTACTAGTTTCTCTTCCTTTCTATGATCTTCTCCACATCTTCCTTGTCCCTCTTATAGTTTCTTTCTTTTCTCCATTCTATCATCTCTTTCATCTTCTTTAAATTCTTCATCTTCCTCATCTCCTTTATTTTTTCATCATTTCTCTCCATTTATCTTATTCCACCACCTTCATTTTTGATCTTTCTCTCCCTTTTTCCCGATTTCACCCTCTACTCTTTCATATTCTCTCATCTCATCTTCTCCTTCTTGTTTTTCCTTCCTCAATTCCCTTCTTCCTATCATCCTTTCTCTCTTATCCTCTTCCACCTCTTTCATTCCTTTTTTCTCCTCCTCCATCTTCATTCACTCTATTCCATACCCTTGTCTCCTTCACCTCCAAATTTTTTCTTTCTCATAACATTCATTCACCTACCCATAATCAACCACTACTCTTATTCATTCCTTTTTTCTCTTTCCACTCTCAATCGTTACAGTCCTTCAACACATCTTCACACCTAGCATTCAAGGCCTGATTACAATCTTTTCCCATTTGCAAACCACAGCTTCTCCATTTTCTTACACCCCATTCTCGTCCTCCTCTCCATAATGTTGACCTCTCCTCTTTTCGAGAGCTCTGTCATCTCTTCCATTCTCATCATCCCTCTCGAGGGGGCATCATCACATCCATCCCTAATCACATCTTCCCATGGTATTTTTTTCTTGGAGGATACCATAACATTCATCCTCTACCACCTTCTATTCTCACAAACAAACATCTTCTCTACTTTTTTCTTAATGAAAGTAGATTGAATTCTTCCCCCATTCTCATGAGAAAAAGTTTGTTCTACTTTTTTCTTAGAGAATGCTTTCTCTTTTCTTCCTCTAATAACTTCTTATCGAAGGAACACCTTCCTTAAGAAGAATCTCTTCAAAACCTTAAATCCCACCACTTGGGGCATATTCATCCATCTCATCTACTTTCTTTGAAAGGACACTACTTTCATAGTACCCTTCCAAAGAGGGGAAAATGTAGACACCCCAATTTCACACCCCTCCTAAATCAATTAATTTCCCCATTCCATTTCCCACAAAAATCCACATCGAATTAATCAATATGAATTGATTAATTATCCTTTTCAATCCTTAAACTAACCTAATCCTCCTCACATGTCATTATTCTCCATATTTCTCCACTTGTGAATTAAAAATACAAGTTTAATCCTCACCCACTCTTTGTGGCCCCCACTCACCTAATCATGCCCACATTTTCAAACTGTGATTACTTAAAATCCTCTAAGTTAATCCAATTCCCAAGCTATAAATAGAGCCTTACCCCCCTCTCTAAAACACACACAAAAATTAGCAAAAATCTGTATCAGAGTTCTTGCTTTCTTTCAGCACAGAGCATCCCTCTATCTCATCCTAATCTTTGAATAATCCCACTCCATTCATCCCATAAATCCATTATCCCCAATCCTTTGTGCAAAGTTTTTGAGTCAATCTTGTTGCAGCAAAGGTCTTTCTCTGGTTAGAAGGAAGCACCTACATTTCACAAAAGTAGGGATCATCCACATTCCATTTCCCATTCTGAGGTTTGTGAAGGAATCATGAAGGAGAAGGTATCTAGTTATGGAAACACAAGAGAACACAAGCACCAGCTATAAGTGGAAAACTCTCAAGGGGAAGAAAACCCACTAAAACAATGCTTTATTACAACATTAAATCAAATTTAGATGAGCACCAACCTAACAAGGAGCACCAACCCCTAGGTTTAATGAGGCACCAACCCCACAAGGAGCACCAACCCCTAGATTTAGTAGAGCACCAACCCTACAAGGAGGAACCAACCCCCTAAATGACTTGACACTAATACATCAACTACCTAAATTTTTTTATCACCTCTGGAATGTTTTAGTAACAACTGATGATGACACTTTTTTAGCTCTATTTCCTTCTTTCTTCTCCAAATATGCCTAGCCTAACTTGCTCAAGAACTTCTCCTCCAAGATTGATTAGGTATAATGACCTGCCTCTCCAAAAAAAACACTCCCTCTAAACACCATAGCACACTCACTTCCCTCTCTAGATGGTCACAAAGACTGTCTTTACCTCAATATTCAACCCTCTTTCTTGCACTTTCTCATGCCCTCACACAGACTCTCAAATAAGCCTCTAAAACATGCTTATATACATGAATCGTGATCATAAAACAACTAGGTCAGCCATCATATGGAAAATAACCTTAAAAAACTTAATAAAATCATGAAATTATCATCATTATAGGAACAATTAGGTCATAAATAACATCTATAATCTTCACATCCTCCATTAAGACCTAACTAGGCCTAATACACTAGAACTTCCCTCTTGCCAAAACTGAAGCCTTCTTGAGCCAACATGACATTCACCAAACCTTAGAAACCACTTAGACATGTTTTCTAATTCCACTCCATGCCTCCTAAAATATTCTACACCTCTGCACCATCATCTCAAGCAATAACACAACCATTTGGAGTAACTCATCATCACTAGGTCTATGACCTACAAAACCATTCCTCAAAGAATGAAGCTCAAACCATCATCAAATCACCTCAACCATGTAAATATGATACATGGATGAAAATCATGACCTTAGGTTCATCACCAAATTCTCTAGACACCACCACTTTACTAAAACACCATAAAAACACCTCTGTAACTAGGACCACCAAAACTACCCCATTTTCACCCCAAAAACGAGTCTTATAAGATAGGCTTCAAAAGACCTCTAAAGGGCTCAACCATGATCTAAAACCACCTATAGACATGTATAATTACTTCCCATATTCCTTAAACACTCAATTTATTCACATATATCCAGTGCAAAAACTGAGAGAAATATAAATTCTATTCATAAACTTACACTTTTCTGTGGGGTCCACACACTCTCATGACACATAAATACCACCTGGAGAAATATGGAGGAGTCCTTTACAAATTCACAATCATCAAAATTAGTCAACCAATCCATTCTAGGTATGTATGATCAATTTCTTCTCCATCCACTTTTCAACTAGGGTTTAAGAAGGGTTTTAAACCTCTTTAGCTTCTTAAATTTGTTCATAAATCCTTATTATAAATAAGAGTTCTTAGGACCTCCTCATGTAGATCTTGCACACATGCCAATGAGCATCAAAATTTCATATCAAGCTTGGTTTCTCAATTCTAAGAACTCAGGTAGAGGTAAAAACCACATATCTTGCTTATTATTGCAAATCTAACACCTGAAACTTTGGACCACACCTCTTTGAACAACCTACTCACCTCTTTCCCAATGCTCACATTTCCATCTCCATTCTAAAAATGTCTACTTAAATCATCTCATTTGGACACCTAGGGCTTAAGAATAGGTCTAGTACAGACCTAGAAAACATGTCCAAACCTCATACTTCCACTCTAAGACACTTATGAGTGTCTCCACACCTCATCCACATGCACCCCATGCTCTCACAATGCATAACCAGCTCATACATACATGTACTCTATCATGGCATACCTCATCCTACTGACTAGGCCTCAAAACCAAGCATCTTAACCATGCTTTACCATCACCATGACCTCTTTCTCATGACTTCATCACTCTTGCACACCTACAAGAGCCTTCAACACACTTCATGAAATCACTACAACATCATCCTATCATTACAATACCTCTACAAGTCACCACACGACTCAAGATACCATGCTACATCATCAATGAGACAAAACAAATCAACTTGTCATGACAACAACACAACATATGACATCAATGACTGATACTACCAATCATAATTCATGTATCTTTCTCCTTTTGACGTCAATGAAACCTAAGACATAAATGACAATACCACTTTCATCATCACATTTTGACATCAATGAAAACACAATGCCAACACTTCTCTGAATGTTCACATGGGCCATTATTGCTCTGAGAGCTCATATAGATCAATAAAACTCACTACAAGTCAAGGTAGTGGTGAGAAAAAGTATGTTTACTTTTATAAAAAAATTCCCATTTCTAGTGATAAAAGTAAGGCATACAAATTTTATAATCTTACCAATAAATCCACAATTGTTTATAGGGATTGTATTTTTTTTGAAAATGAGATGCATGCTAATCATTATAGTATTTATACAAGGATTATGAGTGAAGGGGTGTAGCCTATAGAAGAATAATTTGATGGATTACAAAGTCCTACATAGGTTTCTAGTTCAATAGGAAACAATACTAGCTCTTCCTAGGAGACTAGTCATCCATTTACATAAACAGGAAGCAAGCACAAACATTTATTGAATCCACAGTGAGAAAATGAAATGTTGGATCAGAATTATGATAGGATTATCACAAGGCTGAAAAATTAATAAGGTAATTTATTTGATGATTCTTATGATGAAAATATTATGTTTTCATTGTCATCTATGACTAGTAAACCTAAAAGTTATGTAGAAATTAGTCTAAGGAAAGAGTGGGTTTATGCTATGAAAATTGATATGAATTATATTGAGATGAATGATACATGGATTTTTATTTAACCTCAAACTAATAAATATGTACTTATAACTAAGTCCATCTATAAGGCCAAATTTTAGAGTTATTGGGTTTCATTAGTTTCTAGATTTATGGGCAATCCATCACTGAAGCATTTGCAAGTAGTGAAAAAGAGTTTTCATATATGTAATAGGTAATTATAATCGTGGTATTAATTTTAGACCAAAAATTTCATTATTTATAATTAGATACTTAAATTCAGATTGAGGAGAATTTATTGATGACAAGAAGTCTAGTTCAGGTTATTACTTCACATTAGAAAGTGGGTTGGTTTCACGGTCATCAAAGAAGCAAGTTATAGTTGCTTTATCCTCTCCTGAATTTGAATATGAATCTCTTACATATTCATGCACATAAGTTATGTGGTTGAGAATAATCTTAGTTGATTTAGAGAGACTCAACTTGAACCAACAAAAGGTTTTTATTACTATGACAATGGGACAATACAATTGTCCAAGAATATATTTTTACATGAAATAACTAAACATATTGAACTAAAAAATCATTTTATCAAATAATTGGTGAATGCTAATTATTTTTTCATAGAATATGTGAGCATTTAAGATAAATTTGATGATATTTTCACAAAGGGGTTGTTTTAGAAAGTTCATGAAAGACTTAAGGAGTTGATAGGCATTTTTTTCTCTTTGCATCAAAACAGGGAATGCTAAGTATGATTCCAATATGGGAACTTGATTAATTACCATTAAAATTATATTTAGTTGTGTTTTTTATTTTTAAGATAATTTTGGTTAATTGAAAAATTCTATTTTCAAAAATATATTTTTAGACTAGAAGTGTCAATTAGAGTGTAGTTCACTATATATGCACTTAATTGAGTTTAAATCATTATCTACCCATCCCTAATAATTAGGGCACCATTTATATGTACCGATGAATTATTTTAGTCTTATCTAATTCCATTTCTATTTTATAGGAGAGGTAAGGGCACATAGGATGACTAAGATGCATGATGGGTGTGCATGTGTCACTTGAACTAATAATAACTTCTTGCATGTTCACCATATATTATTAGTGGATCATACTTGTCATCTCGAGTCTATTTTTCACTGTCTTTAGCTTACTTAGGACTTTCAGTTCCTATTATTAGTCTTTTACTTGTCACGTAAATTTAGAGAAGTCTTTTTATAATGGCTATATTAACCTTGTGTGTTAATTATGTTAGGAATAAATCTATTAGTGATCATAGGGGTTTGCATATTATATATATGATAATGTGGTTGAGTAAATTGTTATTAGTGTTATAAAAATTTACGTAATTAGTGAGTGGTTGAGAGAATATAGGTATGCATTGTTAGAGTTGTTATGCCTATCTAAAAGCTCTATATATATGGCTAATATACTGTGAATGTAGATTCAAAATGAATTGAATGAAATATTATTCTTCCGTGGATTTTACTGTGTTAAATCTGTTCACCTATATTATTTGGTGTTAGAGCAATGTCAATTAAGCCATGAGAGATTTTTTTTGTGAGCATTTTAGATATAGTTTAGGTAGTTTGTAAAATTTATTATATTGTGCATTTATGTGAATGTGGATAGCCTGTGCTCATTTTTGGTCAGATTAATTCTCTCACATGTCAAATCCGTGTGTCATCCATCTACTAGCTCATATTATTTGATCATCATCAGGCTTGAGACGTCTCTACCGGCATTTGTTTTTGGATCAGGTGCGTCTACAATCACCGCCTCCTAACAAACCGCTCTTTAGTGGCTCACATTGATCGGTTATATGTTCCCTACATCAATTATTTGCATGAATGATCAATCGATGTTTACATGCAAATTATTATGATATCTAATATTGGATCCGCAAGGTGAATACTATTTGATGGTGAGGCTATCACAAATCAAGAAGAAACTATTTGTGTAAAATACGACGCCAACACTCAAACGACCATCCAAAATGTACATGATCTGCATAGGATTGCATTCAATTTGATTTCAATATTGAAGTTTGCTGTGCAACATTCGATCGTTGCAGTGAACAATCAACATTAAACAACAAGAGATGCATTAATTTTCATAGGTGGAAATATATAGCACTAATTTCATCGCTATTGTCCAGTGCATTGATCATATCACGGAGATTGCAGACGCTGTTTATGATAGTGCATGTCAACTATGAGCTTACCCTAAATCGAAGGTGAATCTATAGCCACGTGGAGGAATTATCTCCATTAGAAAAGGTATTTGCATGCTTTTCTGGTCATTCAATGAAATTCAGTCTATAACAACGTGAAGGGATCAAATTTCTATTCTATGCATTGGTTTTTGGATACACATTAGCATCAAATAATTTTTTTGAACGGAGCTCAATATTCCCACCTCTCTCGCCAAGTACCACGTATATCTCCATTTTAAAGTGATTATGTTCATACCACATATCAGTCTTTTTCTTTTCCACACCTTTATTGCCATGCATACTATGTTTTAAAGTGTGGTCATTTCACCTTATTGGGTAAGTCAAAATTGTTCATTTTATTGTTTCGGTTAAGTTAAAAGCCATGGTTATCTAAATACATTAGAAAGTGTTATGTCTAGCTTATTTGTCAAAATCTCACGTAGTCTTTTTGTTTGTAGAGGTTTTTTTATAATTCTTTTAAAATTTATAAATGTGTAAATTTATGAGTCTATATGGTTGTTCTTTATTTTAAATGACATTTCTCATATGTCATTTAAGATTCGAATGCCAAAATTTGTGTGTCCATAAGAAAATATTTGAAGTCGTCATTTTTTGTTAGTATGTCATCAAGTCAAAATTTTGAGTCAATTTTGAATTGACAAAAGTCGTGTTGTCAAAATTTGTAAAAGGTCCTGTAAAATTCTAAAAATAAATAAATTTGCCTCATGGACACATTTTTGTTGTTACCCAACGTCCGACAAAATAACATGTTTCACATTGCGAGAGGGAAGAAAAGAATAAGATCAATGTGAAAACAAATGTGCTTCATGTTCACATCTTGTTGAGTTAGCAACATGACATTAAAGGATAGGAGGAATCAGAGGTTGGAGGTCATCCAATGACCTCTCGTCAATTGCCAATGATGGGGCAGCATATTATCTTTGGTGACATGTGTGTGTGTGTGTGTGTGTGTGTGTGTGTGTGTGTGTGTGTGTGTGTGTGTGTGTGTGTGTGTGTGTGTGTGTGTGTGTGTGCAATTTGATTTTAGTGGTTCGAGTGTGGTACAATTTGTAGTTTTCAATAAGTGGAAATTTCACATTGAGGGGGGAACATGATCCAATGTTCCATTTCCATTATGTCAATTTTTTCTATGTATGCACGAGTAACATATTTCAACAAAATTTCCTATGTTATTCCTTGCAGTAAGATGTGATGAGGGTTAAAAAATAGTACTTGGCATATCATGATGTGGTTGTAGGTAAACCACTTGAAAACCTTCATTTGTGGTTTGTGGTAAACCAATAGCAAAACCACCATTCTTGGTTGTTGGTAATACATTTACAAAACCAACACTTTGTGGTTTTTGGTAAACTAATTACAAAACCACCATTCTTGGTTTTTGGTCAACCATTCGAAAAACCATCATTGAGGTTCTGTGATCATACTGTGAAAATCACCAGATCATGAGCATGTGCAAATTACAAAGGCATGTTTTCACCATGTTCGCACTAAGGGGGGGAATGTTAGGAATAAATCTATTAGTGCTCATAGGGGTTTGCATATTATATATATGATAACGTGGTAAAAGTAAATTGTTATTAGTGTTATAACAATTTATGTAATTAGTGAGTGGTTGAGAGAATATAGGTATGCATTGTTAGAGTTGTTATGCATATCTAAAAGCTCTATATATATATGGCTAATATATTGTAGATGCATTATTTAGAATGAATTGAATGAAATATTATTCTTTGTATGTTGTTCATTAAATAATTAATGAAGAATTATTCTCTGTGTTAGACTATCTAGTTGCTCTCATCTAAAAGTATATTTTTATCTAGTATTTTAAAAATAGAATTTATCTAAATTTAGTAGCATTTCAAATGCCAAAATTGGCATCATTCCCAAAATTTCCCCTTTTGATGTAAAGGGTAGAAATTTCAATCATCTGTTTGAGTCTTCCATGTGTGTGCTTCAGCAATCCATTGGTGATTATATCAGCAATTTGATCCTATATTCTCACATATTCAATGACAAAATACTTCATCATTGACCAAGTCTCTGATAAAGTGATTTTTGAGCTCAATGTGTTTGGTTCTAACATGAAAAATTGTATTCTTGGATAATTGTATTGCCCCAACATTATCATAAAATATCTATGTAGGCTCAAGTTGAGCCTTTTTAAAATCAACTAAGAGTCTCCTCAACCACATTCCTTTTGTGCAAGTTGATGTAAGGGCTGCATATTTAGCTTCACTAGAGGATAATGTAGTAGTAACTTGTTTCTTTGAAGTCTAAGAAGCCAAATTGCTTACCAATGTGAAGCAACAACCTGAATTAGACTTCATGTCATCAAGATAACCTCCCCAATATAAATATGAGTATCTAACAAGAGATAATGAATTTTATGCTCTGAAGTGAACACCATGATCATAAGTCCCTTCGCATATCTAAAAATTATTTTCAGAGTTTGCATGTGTTTGAGTGAAGACGTGCCCATGAATGTAGAAACTAGTGAAGACCCCATAATAAGTGATATCAAGCTGAGTCATAGTGAGATACATAAAACCTCCCATAAAGATTCTAAAAATCTTCTCATCATCTAAATATTTTCAAACCTCTCTCATTAATTTTTCTCCACTTACAATTGGAGTATCTGTAGCCTTGAAATCTTGAAGATTGAACTTCAACAACATATCGTGGACATACTTTGCTTGAAAAATAAATACTTCCTCTTTCTTTGATGGACCTCCATAACAAACAAGTACTTCATAATTACAAGATCATTTATTTCAAATTTTAATTGCATGGCTTCTTTGAATCTATACAACTTCTTTGTTGTCAAAATGAGCATTATGCATATTTTTAGACAATTGATCAAGAACAAAGACTTAAAGGTTTTGATTATGATTTTTCACCTATTTCAGGAACCCTAATCCTTCAAAACTTTTCACATTTTCTTACAAATGTCATCTCTAGAGTTCATATAATCTTATGTGAAAAAGAATTACCCAAAATGAATTGTTTTCCCCCCAAAACAGGCTTTTGAGACATCCATCATGTTCATTTATTTAAGGATCTAGGCCATCAATTTTGATCGAGTCGAGGGAGGGAAACATGGTGGTCACCGGATCATTTGGTCGCTTAGGAGGAGATCAATGGGATTTTATAAATAGTGGTAGATACTAATTCAAATGGAGAAAAGGCTCCATGGGTTGTATTTTTCCTTATCTCGACCTAGTCGTGAATTGAAGGTCACCGAGTTAGCACTAAGTTGAGATTGAACTCAGAATGAATTGGCAAGTCAAGAGGTTTGAGCTCATTGAGTTAGAGGGAGTTAAGTTCTCTATTTTTGGAGAGCCTATGGTTTGAATGATCATTGATCTGTATGATCCTGAATGGTAGAAAAGTTCTGAGAGCATGGCATGTTGTGATTGGTTAATGTGGATCAATGATGAAAATACATGGTCCTGGGGGTTCAAGAGTTCAAGCAAAAATTTCCAAGGAATTGAGAGGACATAGGATTTGAGAGATAAGGAGGTGGACATAGCGTAATCCCCGTAACTTAGGTTCTTAAGGAAAATTGTCTCAAAACTGTTAAGGTGAAATTTCTTGGATACTTAAGATCCTGGGCAACAAATTTCAAAGGAAAGTAATCCATGTATGAAGGATCGATATCTTGTGCCCCTGAGAACTCACAAGAAAATCTTAGAGGCCTAAGGCAAACAAAAAAATGAGCAGAGACCCAAGAGCCTAAATGACACATGATTTGTCTATGTGGACCAATCATGAGTCACTCATGTTCATGGGAAAGCTAGGATCCAAAATTATTTGGTTGAACCTGTGACCCCATGACCTCAGGTCCCAAAACCAATATAAGGAGAGCACGTGGCTTTATATTGGGAAAACATTATTCAAAAAGTTACCCTTGAAATAAAAACATGGATTGAATGGATATGTGGCCAAACCTGTTGACCTACTAATATATTCAAGGCACGTGATTAAAATTGACAGTCTCAACTAATGCATTTTTTAGCCTGGGGGAGTCACAATGGAGAGTGAACTATGATTGGATTTAGGGCCATATATTTTGACTTGATGCTCCATTTCGCTTGATACTAGTCTCATTAAAAATGTGTTCTCGCGGGGAAGAATCGCAGTATAAATTTAGAGGGAGAGGTTGAGGATTTATCAGATATATTGAGTGACAGAAATTTGGGACAGGTCCAGCTTGTATTCTCAATCGTTATGATGCCCATTTCTTATGTGTTGGTTAATTGTATAAGCAATCATTGAGCCTTGAAGTTTAATGTGTAGATTGGTGCCCTGGTCAATGAAACCACATATAGTGAATTATACCTATTCCAGAGGCCAATATGGTTTATGAAGAGAATTCCTCCAATCAGTTGATGAAATAGATGAATATATGGGACAATTAACTCATTGAGTTTGCAGAGGACCCTATGAGCTTGAAGAAGAAGATTCATTTAAAATTAGTAGTTCAACACTTTAGCAAGGGAATTAAGGTAGTAATGGATTTTCCCAATTGAATTTGGGGACCCAAGAATATTAACATTATAAATAAATCATGGGTACTCCTATTAGTAGTGGATTATGGGTAAAAAAGTTGAAACCATATTAGGGGTGTGTAATTCCCTCAAATATATAAGAAAAATGGAATTTGGCTCAGGAAGAACCAAACACAAGTTTATACATGGCTTCCTATCTAGTGGATGCTATATGTGTGAAGATATATTTCTAGCACACTCTTGAATCCTAAAGTTGGCATTACTAAATCATATTATTTATGTGTCTTGCAATGCTCTATAACATTATAGGAATGGGAAGTATATTAAGAACATATGTAACTTTTTTTATCCCACTGTGTACAGAGAAATTTATGGTAGAGAGATGCCTAGGATTTCATTAATGATGAAGAAATACATCATAGAGAGAGGTTATTATTGGTACTATGATGAATATATAGTCATTAGAGTAAATGGATGTTAGGCTCCACCCAAATGTGTTGCCTAAATAAGTACCTACTAAAATTTTGACAATTGAGGTGACAACACAAATTATGCATGAAATTGTAAGGATTTACAAGACAAGGGAACAAAGAGAAAGTTGACATCTCCTTAAAGTTTGGGGAGGTTTGATTTACCACTTGGCCCTCAATTTTTAACATGGATGATTCTAAAAAATAGCTAAAATCCATAAGTAGAACACGTTTAAGATATTAGGACCCCAAAGGAGAGGTGACAAAGCATTGTATTGCATTGAGATAAAATCCACGTACAAAGATATATTTGGAGTATAAGTACATACAAGAGGATTGGATATACCCAAACCATCAAATAGAGACTCAAGTTTATGAGAGGAAGATACAATTAGTGATCATTCAAGTTGGAATTGCAAAACTAGTGGAAGAGAAAAAAGGTGAAGAATATAATAAACAAAAGGGCACAACATATGATATGAAAAAATCCACACTCAAAGGAATAAAAAATATTCCTTCATCTACATTTGACCGACCTCTCTCACCTCCTCCAGGATTCATGCTTAAGGTACCTCTAGTTCTTGCTTCCTAAAGCATTAACGTTATTTTTAGGACAAGGATATCATGTTATTTTTTGGTTTTAGTAGCTAAGTCTTTAGGTGTTTTCATTAGCTCATGTATTTTTTTAACCTTAACATCAAGCACCTAAAAAATTCATTGGTCTTAAGAACCCATTTCTCTCGTGTTACAGACCATGTCCATCCATTTCCCTATTTTCACAAAGTTATGTACCTCATGGTTCCTCTTTTCTTCACATTGGAATTCTTATGTAGTGGCCACAAAACCATTACTCCTTTACCCCCATTCACTCCTAAATTCCCTACAAATGCAAAGGCATGAACCTTATGTTAGCAGTGTAAGGGAACGAAGTCCCTCCTCAATGAAGGTGAGGCTTCCTTTATTGAAAACTCAAAACTGTATTTACATCTGTACATTCAAAATTGTATGTGGGGGGTGTTTTGAAACATCAATGGGAAAGAAAAGTGAATGAGGGAGATGGAATGGAATGAAGGAAAGAAATGGAAAGGAATGAATGGAAGGAACATGTAAGAGTTAGGTAAAATCAGAGCCTAATATCGCACGGAGAAGAACAAACAATAACTAACACAAATAAAAAAGAGTTTGCATCAGCTAAATGAGAATAAGTAAAAGGGAACACACATGAGCATATAAATATTAGAGCTTGATCACCGTGAACAAGAAAAACAACTTAATAACGTTGACAATAAGATCAAAGACAATATTTACGTGCAATATTTAAACATCTAACATCTAATGAACATAAGAACATCAAATGTTACAAGAGATAATGAATGAGACACAAAGTTCATATTTCATTAACTCCAAAATGTCTTCACAAAAGAAAACAATTTTTCTTCCTGAAACAAAGCTTGCACACAAAAGTATTTTCTTCTCCTCTCTCAAAGTTGCCCTTTACAAATGAGCCACTGACTTCCTTTTATAACCCAAAAGTTGGTTACAAAGTAGTTAGGGTTTTACGTGAACATTAAATAACGCACTTAAGTGACCTTTGACTTTTTCAATCAACTTTATTAAAATCAACTAAAAATAGAAATCACTTAAGTTATCCACAGTTTTCCAAAAGTAACCTAAATAACAACATTCATTTCTTAAAATCCCATTTTTAAAAAACATACAATAATAACGAGTGCCTTATCCATTGAAACGGGGTCTGCCTATCTCAAACGTATGAGAAATGGACTCTCCCACTTTGTTAGATACCAAGAAAACTATCTCCTTGAACTGTCGGTGAAATTAGGATTTGCCACTTTCACCAATTGAAAGGATCTAAACCTTCCCAATGTTTCAAACATATTTTCTTCTTCTGGAGGTTCATTTAGTCGAAGAATAGCCTCACAAAATACCTACAATTCCAGAATCCTACTTGGCATATCATTAAAATTAACCATCTTTGATTGAGCGTTCTCAAACAAGTTCTTTAATTTGATGCAACACTCCATTGAGGCCAATGAGAAATTATTGGCGAGAGTGTACATGTCCTTAAATAATTTTGAAAATTTCTCTTCCACATGTTTCAATGAACACCTTTGATTATGCTCATTAATGAGGCTGTAAGGGATCTCAACTATGAATTATTGAATCAAGGCGAGTGAAGTGAAGGCTTCATTGCATATGTACTCATAATGGATCATAGACTCCTCGAGAAGCGTCTTCCTTGATTTGAGATGCAGACACCAAAGAAAACATGTCCCTCGATGTTCAAATTCAAGAATTCCTTTAATGGCTAAAACTGAGGATTCCATACTCATCATCTCCTATAAACTAGGCAATATCTCATCCAAATTTGATATGTTCGAAACAAAAGTTTCCTTAAAAGAAAGAACTGGATCAAGATATGCACTGACATCTTCATGGAGCTTAACCGCTATTTTGATCGTCTCTTGGCCTAAAACGTGAATTTTTAAAAGCCAAGTTTTAGTGACATGGCCCAATGTATTTATTTCTTTTGATAAATTGAGAGTTTTTTCATCAAGGGCAGCCACTGCATCTGGTACTAGGAAAGTGGATGATATGGGATTTATTAGATGTTGAACATATTCCACCAATTGATTCTTTTCAGCCTTGAGATGAGAGTTCTGAGACTTATATTTCTCAAGTCTCTTAAGCACAATATCAATTGAATCTCGAGCCATCACCATGTCACTTTCCAATGTAGACCTCCCAAGTCCAAGTCTTGAAACTTCATAATCAGCAGATGTCATTGCATCATGCTCCTTGTCAACGTATGGGATGGTAAGATCCATAAATTTGCTTCCGTCACTATCCACCATTATTCGAGAAAGAAATTTAGGCTTCTTGGGAATGACATTGTTATAAAGTTTGAAAAGGGCATCAAAATCAATGTCAATTGCCTTGACAACCCTCTTCCTTTTCTTGACATTGCAATCAACCCAGAAAGGAGTATCATTCACTATTTCTGCATACAAAATCCTGGAGCTCGAAGTAACATTCTCGTTGTTCTTGACATCATGAGATTGTGCAAGAATCCTTTCCATGACCTCAATTTCAGGGGAAATAACCTTGATATCCACCTCCTGATCATGTGGGAGATTTTGGGAAATCTCTTCGTGAACTGTAGGCTCCGAAGTGTTTGATATTTGGACTACCTACACCTAAGTGGATGCTTGTGCAAGGCATGGCCGAGGATCATTTGTCACTAGATTTTGAGAACTATTAACAATGTGAGTAGAAGAATCTCTACTTGAAGTAGAAAATCCTGATACATGCTCTCTTCCTTCATTGGGGCTATGACCTTTAGATTTTTCTCCTCGTGACACATTATTCAGTGAAGTGGATTTTGGCAACCACTCCTTTCTTGCTTGTTATGTATGATTGGATGACACAGAGGTCAATCGAGAAGGAGTTTTGGTTGAATGAGGACCTCCTCGAGTTGGCTTTTTTTGTGATCTTGAAGTATGATCTTGAATTGACTGTAACTTGGCAAGTTCTCTTTCGTACCAAGATATGCTTCTTTCAAGGATCGGTTGATTCTTGCTATCAAGAGAAAATTCATCTCTTTTGGTCCAGTCAATTTGAGGCAACGGGGTAAAAGTAACTACATCATATGAAGGATCAATAACATCTTCATCATCATTTATGAATGAATCTGGAGGGATCTTGATGCGAAAGGCCTTGATCTAAGCAAGGGTTAGGCGAGAAAAATCTCATCTTCTTACTTCATGCTCGTCTGAACAGGCAGCCCAGAAATCTTCCATGGTAGGATTATGTTGATACTTTGCTCCAAGAATCTTCTGCATATATCCATTGATATCAAACTGGGCTCTCTTCACATATGGATGAATTGTGATGAGGGAAAATTCTTTTTCCATGAGTTGTGCAATGAAGAGATTTGGACATTGGTATTCCCCAATTTGGATTGGGAAATGAATTCCTGAGTGATGCTTGTCACTAAGAAGACAATGAACTTGGAATAGTTGTCGAGCAAGCTCCATTAATGCCCATTTGTCACTTATGTACTTAGGAAGTTTCCATGGAGTACCCACAAAGCCACTTACGTGAATGTAGGAAAAAGATGAAAATTGAATAAACCATGTTCCCCATTGGGAAATGACATTCATGGCTTCTTTGGAAAATCTTTCCTCTATATTCATATTCAGGTTCCGAATCACACGGAAAGTAAATGCATCGTTGACCCTTCTGAAATGGTGAGAGCTATTTTTGAAACTTAGTTGCGGGTAATAATGGAAAACACTATTTGATGGATCCGTGACTCCTCTTGTTTCGAGTCCAGAAAATAGCTTTCTTCTTGCCACTGCATAAGTCAGATATGATGTCATGTAGAAACATCCAGTCATCTTTACTTCAATCAAATGTTTGTGAAGGGTATCGCTGATGATGGTGGCCCAATCCACAAACTCTCTCTTGGCAAGGATGATACATATAAACTGATACATCCATTAGTGGAAAATCCTGGCAGAGGGTAAACTAAAAACTCGACTTAGGAGAGTAATCATGTCCCCGATTTCTTCCATGAACTCAACACAGTACAGTTCTTTAGGAAGCCAGTCAATTCGAGGCCTCTTGGTCACTAACCAGTTGTTATTAACCATCTTGCTCCACCTGAGGGGTTCTTCATCCCAAAATTCTTGTGCTGACTTTCGAGTGATATCCACATTCTTAGGGAAGTCAGGTATGCTGAGCAATTCTTCAATGTGCTCTGGTGTGATTAAGAGAAAAGGCTCGCGATTATCTTTAAAAATTCCTCGTCTCTCAGGATCATAATGCTCCGCGCAAGTGATAACCAGCTCTGGACACTGCACCGAGACATGAAATGCTACTACTTGGGGTAGACCACTATGGTAAAGCCTATCCGAGAATATGGTTTTGCCTTCAGTTTTCACCCATTCACAGAATTGTTGCACATTGATGTGACCCAGATTCGTACCAATGATATTGTCATATGTCGACTTGATGGAACTGGGAGGGATGATTTCTTGGAATTCATACTTGAGCATGGATTTGTTTGATTTCTCCACTAGCTTCCTCGATCTTCCTATAGATTTATTAGATTTTTCAGCCATTATGAATTTTACAAAAAAAATGACTCAGGCATGTAAAACAATGCAAATGGGGCTGAGTCTCAGTCTCTGAAACTCCTATCAATGCAAGAAAAATATGATTCATTTTATTATTATTATTATTATTATTATTTTAATAATAATAATAATAATAATAATCGGTGCCGGTTACAATTTTTTTATCCGGGTGAAAATAATTTATTTATTTATTTAAAATAAACAAAATCACCCGATTTCTAATATCCTGATTTTTTATTTAATTTTCCAGAGCAAATTCTCCTTGGTATGCGTGAATCGTAAATTCTTATTTGCATGAAAATTACCTGATTTGAATGGCCGCGTACTTTGAGATTTACTTCTTCCTTGTGATATTTTGATTGATGCGTGACTATACTTGCTAAATCCTCTTACAAATGCATTGATACTCCTGGAGAATGCATGAAGATCTTTGGTTTGCTATTTGACTTTTATTTTCCAACGTGGCTTCTTGCTTGCTGTTGGACTGCGTGAAGACTTCTTTCCTACTCCTTCCTCTGCGTGGTGTTTCCTTAGAATCCAAATGCATTGACGCCCTTTTTATATTTGCTTTTTATTTATTTTGTCTAATCCTTGGGCATTAAAAATTAACTTCCTCCTTGTATGCTTGCATGGACAGACATGGATAATGCATGGAAAAGCTTGGAAAGTGCGTGGAGAAGATTTGTTGACTGTTTTAACTTTCCTTTTGAAAAATGCGTGGAATATTCTTGTCTTCTTGTGACTGCTTTCCCTCATAGGCATGGAGATCTTACATCTGTTCTTTCTGGAAGATTGTTTTATGCTTTGTGTGGACTATTCTATTCTTCCTAAGCATTGAAAAGTGTTCTCTCTTGGGCTGTGCATAGCCTCCTTTGGAATGCTCTTGCCTCTGATTATTTCCTTCAGGATGATTTTTCCTTTAGAATACTCCTTGGAAAATGCGTGGAGGAATTCTTTATCTCTCACACCTGGTAATAGCTCTCCCTTGGACAATGCATGGTAATTTTTGGACTATTATTTACTTTATCAAAATGCCTTTCTATCCCACGTGGTATGCTCCTTTGTTGTTTGAATTTTGTTTTCCAACGTGGCTTCTCTTTGGTTGTGCATGGAAATGCTTTATTGCTATTTTTTTGGCTCTATATTGTCCCAATGAGTGGGATATTCAAATTTCTCCTTCTTTCCTCCTTGCTTTGCATGGAGATGCTTTGCATGAAACAAAACATTGTCCTCCTTGTCTTCTGTATTTGAAAAATTCATGCGTGTGAAATCTTTAAAACATTTAACTTATTACTTCACTCCCTTTTCTATGGCTGTGCGTGGAAACTTGTTCTTTCTTTCTTCCTTCAACGTGAGCTTCCTCTATTCTTTTAAAACTTGTGATGAATACACCCAGAGGAAATAATAAGGAGTTTGGAAAAACTAAAAATCCTCCAAGCTTCTTATTTACTTCACACGACTTTTTCCAAGGATTTTGATGGATGAGGATTTAAGAAGCTTCTTCACAACCGTTTCTTATTTGTCCCATTAAAAAAACTTCCCTTTTTCCTAGGTAGTGGCATTCGTTGCTAGGGGGAAGTGGGGAAATAAATAGCCAATTGCCAGCAGAAATGACAAGGCAAGATGGAAATCCCCATTTTATTTCCCATGTGGGAAATCAGGAGATTTTTTGCCTGTTTTCCAATTCATTAATTTGAAATCAGGAAAAGAAATCCCACAAACGGGAAATGAAAACAAATTTTCCAGGAAAGGGGAAATCCGGGTCCGGGAAGCCAATTTGGCATCCCCGACAATGGGAAGCGGACGCTTATTTTTCCCCCGACAATTAAAATAAATCTTGTTAAATGAATTTTAATTAATATTTAATTAATTAAAAACCCCATAATCATTTAACAATTAATTTTATCAAACAAAGAGTAATTAATTAACTAAATATTACTTAATTAATATTTAACGTAGTTTGAGACCTGGCGGGAGGAGTTCTCACCCGAAAAGGATGAAACGAAGACCGAAACAATCACAAAAATGAGACGATCGTGATAAGAGTGATATATCATGCAAAGTAACACTTTTAAAAATTTAAAAATTTCCATTTTTATTAATTTTGCGAAGTCAAAATTGGCTGATAACAGTTACCCAATGTTATTGTGTCCCAAGTTGGTGTTGCTTCTATTGATCCTAACACTGTATCCCATGTTGTTATCCTACCTATTATTTAACTGGTGGTGAGGTTCAAGGTGTTTCAAAAATAATGTTTTCTCAAATATATGTACATAAAATTGAGATATCTCATGCTTGTTCTTCTTTTGCAAGTGTTGTTCTCGAATTTCATTGCCTCTAGTTAATATTGCTTTAATTGTTTATATGACACAAGATGAAGCACTAAAAATTATTTCCACTACTAGTGCAAGTTTTCATGTTTTTTACAAGTTTAATAGAAATGTCATAAGTTGTTACTACATATTTTACAAGTGAGAGATAAGTTTTGAGTAAATTTTTAGTTATAAGTGTGGGTAAAACCACCTTATATGTTATCCTAACCCTAGGTTACCCTATTTCCATCTCATCCTCTTCACCTTCAGCCTCCACCATTCCTTCCCAAACTATTTAATTTTGGAAAATCACTTTCCCACCATTATATTCCAAAATTTATACCACATCACCTGCCAGTATGTTTACTTCTCTTCCCACCATGATTATTACCAAAAGTGGAGGCAGTATGTAAGAGACTTAGATGACATTGCAAAGTTATATGGAATTATAAAGCCCACAAAAGAAGAGAAAATGGGAAGGGTTGAGAACATATGTTGTGTCAGACACACTACCTGCTATTCCAAAAGCCACACCATTTATAAATTTAGTAGGACAACATACCCCACCTAATATGCATATTCCTATGACATTTTTAGCCATCTCCACCATTTCCACAAATTGATATTGCTCGTACTACTACCATTGAACCATAAGTAAGTCAATTTATACTTCTTACCTCCTCTCCTACAATATATACACTTAAAAATATAATGTCTACAATAAAACTAGAGGTTCTTTCCAATCAAATTGAACACATACCTTTCATGGCTCACTAAGACTAGATCAATAAGAAACTGGCTCATTCACAAAAGTTAATACACACTCTTCCTACAATAGTTGTAGAATTTGAAAAAAAGGAAATGAGCCTTAAAATGGTTTCCATGAGTAGACTGGAGACATGAAAATAATTCACAACTGACCTAAATGTGATGAGTCTTGGTGGTAAAAAGAGAGCAAGAGATGTAAGGTAAATATATATTGGTGATATTATGATCAATGCAAATTTGATCTCTGTGGTAAAATCAACAAATATGTTACAAGAGGATGTGGTAAAACAAGTACAAGTTGAATTGACTTAAATGAGAGAAATACTCAACATTCCTCTAAACACAAAAAAAAAGACAGAGCACCCTCAAGGATTTATGTTAATTGTTAACACAATTAGAAGAGGCATACAATAATTGTAAAAGTGTCTAGAGGAGTGCAAGATAATATCCTACTTTAATTACAAATTGGGAGTCACAATTGACGACCTTATCGAACATGGAAAGGATAAATATGCTTCTAAACATTTCCTTAATATCATATAAAGATGGAAATGATGCGTGTAGCTTGCTTGTGAAGAGGAAATAGAAGTTAGAAGAGGTGAATTCCTCATTTAGAAATTATGTAAACAATTGTTTTAATTATTTGGAGAACAAGTTTAAACAAAGTATTTTATCTCTATTTTATAGTAAGCATTGCTTGGTCATGGTTCAAATCCATGAATCAGATAGTAAACCCAAAAAAGGTTGTCACATAAGTTTGATGATCTCATAGAGAAGTTTCAAAATAAAAATTGACAATCGGGTAATGACTGGTATAATTAACTTCTAGGAAGTGTGACTAAATTCATCAAATTCATGATTGGAGCATCATGTCAGAAACACTAATGCCAGGGTAGCCTATGTGAAAGTATTTCCATCTGCAACATTGATCTGAACATGCTAAGATAGTTGCAATTACTAAAGCTCATCTAGATATTTGAATTCTTACACTACCTCCAATAGGATATTAGAAGAGATAAAATAAGACTACAAGAAGTATTTTATGGCATCAAGGAAAAGAAAAATCACGTTTGGTTAGTCTATTGCTTTAATTATTTAAACTCTTGACATGAGATCTCTAGAAGTTTGAGTTGTGGGAACAAAATATTTCTATGTTTTAACTATTATGATAAGATCATTTACATATAATCAAAGCTTTACCACATTGTTGTAGAGGATGAACACCCTACATGCCATCTAGATCTCATTTGTAAACAATCTAGCTTATTGATTTGATAAATTCCAAACAAAGTGGGGGATCATATCATCCTTGTTTGACCCTAATGTCAAATTCAAATCAATCTAATATTCCTTAACTATGTTCATAGTTTAGACCTGCTCATGAATTCTATGTACTAGCACAGTATAATCACTTAGGAGAACAAGTTCTTCCAGTATTCTAAAGTTTACCTCATCAATGAAATGTCAACTGATTTTATGAAGTCTAGAAAGTAGTAAATTTATTATTTTCCTTTAGTATCTCATGATTTTTGCAACTAAATGAGGGTGATATAATGGTGTTTTAGTGGACATGTTTGTGGGGTAAATTTGCATATGGGTCTTTTCTCACTTATTTGAACCCAACTGACTAATGTTTGTGAATCTAGATGTTCCCAAAGAGTTTTCTAAGTACAGGGTTGGCCATGACTTATGATAAATTGATGCATTTTTGATATTACCACTTTTATTGAGAGGAATTGTGACATTGGTCATCTAATTAGTATGGGGAAACCTTCATGAAACGATAATGTTAAATTTCACTTTTTATTTGAAAATAAACTTTAGACTGTGCTTTAGGTACTTCACTTGTAACACATATATGTCTTGTGAATTGACCCATTTCAAGACTACTTCATATATTGAAGTAATATATCTCATTAGAAATTAGAGCTGAACTTAGTGTTGAATTATGGGGGGGACATATTTTCTTAATTTCAGTCATAGAGTAGTTGTGCATAGTATAACCATTATAAGGAATAAACTTAGGTTGTGCTTGAAATTATATATCTTATGGATACAAGGAATTTCACCATGTTTAAAATCTTTCCTATGATTTGGGGTTAAGAATTCCCAAGATGATATTACGAGGTTTTCTAAGTTTTGGTTCTCATCATGTTAGGTTGACTATGTGTGCTATGAGTTTCTTTGAGACTTGACAAGAGTTTTTAAGTTCTTTCCTACCCTAACATTTTATCCCTTTTGATTTTTTTAATGAAATCAAATTCACCTTGTTTAGGTTTAACATCATCGTGAATATCCATAGGGTATATTAGATTGTTGGTTATCCAATTTGGATGATTAACCCATCTATAGGTAATAAAGGTCACACAGTTCCCATTGAACCCATCAAGAGTATTTTGTACCTTGAAACCTATTTCTAGTAAGGATTCTAATATGGGTGGGATTAAATTATCATCTTCTATTGGAGCACATGTCAAAAATTTAACCAATGCCATCTAACCCCTCTATATTATTTTCTCTACAAGTCTACCTAATAATTTTGTTGCAAAACTAAAGCCCTAGATACTTGTATTCTTACACTACCTCCAACAGGATCCCTTCGAAGAGAAAGGTGATATGATTATTTTTCCATCAATAAAATAAGATCACGACTTTGGTTCCACTATTGTTTAATTGAATTTGAACCTCTTGACATAAGATCTCTAGGGGATTCAATTGTCTTTTCAAAATATTTGATGTTTTAACTATTATGATAAGATCATTTACATATAATAGAAGCTTTACCACATTGTTGGAAAGGTGAACACCCTCTCCACTAGATTTATTTATAAACTCCTCTAGCTTATTGATATATAAACCAAACAAAGTGGGGGATCATAATCATCCTTGTTTGACCCTAATGTCAATTTCAAATCAATCTAACATTCCTTCACTTGTTCATATTTTAGCTCCGACCTGCTCATGAATTCTATGTACTAGCACAATATAATCACTTAGGACCCCAAGTTCTTCCATCCTATTCTAAAGTTTACCTCTCAAGGAAATGTCAAATGATTTTTTGAAGTCAAGAAAGTAGTGAAAATATTATTCTCCCTGAGTATCTCATAAATTTTCAACTAAATTCTTGAGGGTGATACAATGGTTGATAATGGAATGTTTTGGTCTAAATCTTGCATATCCTTTTTCTTTTTCTCCTTTTTTTCAACCCAACTGCTAATTTTGTGCTCTACATGTTCCCAAAGAGTTTTCTAAGTAGAGGGTTGGCCATGATGATGCAATAATTTGATGCATTTTTGATATTACCACTTTTATAGAGATGAATTATGACATTGGTCATCCAATCAGTTGGGAAACCTTCTTGAACGATGATGTTAAAATTACTTTTTATGTGAAAAGTGTGAACCTTTAAACTCACTTTAGATACTTTACTTGTAACACATATATGTCTTGTGCTTTACCCATTTCAAGTCTCTTCATATATTAAGTAATATATCTCTTAGAAAAGAGCTCAACTGTGGTGTTGATTATGGAGGGGATGTCTTTGTCTTAATCTCATTCATAGAGTAGTTTTGCATAGTCTAACCATTGAGTATTAATAATCTTACTATATATATATTCTTATGTTTTAATTCATTATATGAACCTTTGGGGTTATGCTTCCCAAGAGATATTAGCTCTTTTCTCCTATTTTACTGATGAATTTATCTTTTAGATGGTACCATGTTTTCATAAGCCTTATTATTTTATTTGCACATCTTAAGCTTCCTCAAAGTTCTCTTTTTTTTCCTTGCATTCTTTTTCATACCATAGATCTGTCAGGAAACTACATATATTCTTCCTCTTGGATTTGGTTTTTTTATGTGTTTAGTTCTTTGTGAAGGAGAGGAATCAACATATTGATGTTGATTAGACAACTTGTTTTATATAGTATATTATTCATCACTCCTTGGAAGTTTTGTTCAAGATCTACTTTAAGAATTTCTTAGTTCTCACGTGACATGAGGATCTACTTTAAGAATTTCTTAGTTCTCACGTGACATGAGGATTTCACCCTATAAAAGTAAATTCCTCTTATTATGGTGGGATTGTTCTTATTTTTGAATATTTTTGCATGTCAAACATCACATACATTGTATTATGATAGGAATTCAGTGAACTATAAGATAGTTCTTGACTTCTAATTATCTTAATATCAAGATACAATTTTTTGAGAAAATAAATAGTCTGCCACACTTTGGCTATTACGTGTTTTACAGATGATGTTCCCTAATTTATTCTATGCTATCATGCCATTGCATATTACCAAATCATAAAGGATACACACCCCTTATAATTATACTCCATAGTAAGTAATACCTCCATTTCAATTTTGTTAATATCTTTTCTCACATATGGTGTTCTTCCTCTTCAAGCCAAAGTGGATTGTTATGGACATTTCCCTCGTGACTCAAATTAAGTCTTTGGTTTTTTTTGTCTTCTCATTGAAGTCCCCTACTAGAATAACTTCCCATAATGTGCTAAAAATTGAAATGCCATGTCTTTAGTGATGTAAAAGAGTCTTCACATTCCAATTTCACTTTTTTATATGTTTTGGAGCCTTTTAAGGCATAATAACCAGAAACGATCCTATGTTTCATCCCATTTTCAATTATTTTTAACATATGTAGTACTTATTTAGGTCCTCTTGCTCTACTTCTATAATTCCACACCATGTTTCTTTAATCAACATTTTTACTTCCCCACATCATTTTCCAATTTTAGCCCTCTCATTCCAAATAAATATTTTCAAGCCTCCTTGCTCAAACCTAGTGAGAGGACTTAAAATTCCACTAGTGATTCAATAAATGCACATGAATTTCATGAGCCATTAACAAATTGTAGCCAAACCAAAGCTTATGATGGTAAAAAGAAGTGACACTCAATAAATTCCGATCTCTCCACCAAGAAATTGGAGGTGAAACCCTAATTTTAAGGAGGTGTTCATCAAGGATAACATTTTGAATTTTAGATATTGGGATGACTTTTAGCTTCTTTACAAAATAGATAGTTGACTATGTGAATCCCATTTCTAAAGAGATGAAGACATTTGAATCTAGGAATTAATACAAGATGCTCATTATGTCATTAGATAAAGAGTGACAACTAAATCAAGTGAGAATTTATGGAAGTCCCTTTTTTAAATTCGTTACTTATCAAGTTGAGATAGGGCTTGAGAAATTCCTAAGCTTTCCATATGATTTTGGCCACAAAGGTGCCTCTAATTTTGCAAGCCACTAACGTGAAAATGATAGATTTAAGTCTACTCTTCTCTACGCTTTCTTTCTAAGCGGATTTCCTTAAAGGATGTAATTTATTAATAGAATTTTCCAATCTTCTAAGCCTTCCAAAATTATGATTATCTTTCAGCACTTAGGCCATGTATTTGGATTTTAATGATGTTAATCGCATGACCCTACTTATTTGGATATATAAAAAGATTCCAAACAACTCTATAGACCTTTCTAAACTAGCCCATAGGAAGTTTCTTAAGAGATTCTCAAGCTTTCCATAGGTAGGTTTGGAGGGATCCCGACAAGAAGATTAGTACACATGAGTGACAACTAATACTTAAGAGCATATATGGAACTTCCCTATCAGAGAGAGGGGTTTTGTGATCTATAATGAAATCTTCTTTGAACCACATAACACCATAATTCAATTAGAAATGCTTGAAATGTAAAGGGAATGCCAAGAAATTTTAATTGAAATCCATGTTGAATTCATTACCTTTGGTTTTTTTCAAGCCAAAATGGCATAGGGGACATTATTTTTTCGTAACATTGGGTTTTTCTCCACTTGATGGAAGATCTAGAGGCCATGTAGAAGATATATAAGCATTCTATACCATTTGTTACAATTTGTTCTTCCTCAATACATAGATTCATCCACAAAGTGCCCATTAGCAAGATGTTGGTCAGTGTGAGGGAGGGAGATACCTTTAATTGGACCCTTGGAGGAATAACTAGAAAAGATTTAACTAAAAATTTTAGCAATCAACCTGTAGAGAAAGGTGGATAGCAATAATACTTGTCTAATGGATCTAAAAAGTATAAATATGTGAGATTGGAATTCATCAATGGTGATAGAGGCCCTAACATGTTGGAGCAACATATTGACAATGTGAATAATTACAGTACCAAATCCAATGGATTATAACATTTGTATAATGGCCATTCATTATATCATAAGCTTTTTCAAAATCAACTTTAGTGAAAAGAGTTTTCTAATTAGATTGTCTAGCCCATTTCATACCTTCTCAATCTGTAATGACATTTTTTTTTGATAAATAAACACTTTTGACTGGAGATATGAACCGGGGGGTTGGGCCCCAACCATACAAATTAGGAGAGGAAGATGAGGAACAAAAGGAGAAAGGTGGGGGAAAAATAAGAAGAGAAACACAGATAGAAACAGGAGGACGAGGAGAAAGGAAGCACTAAAACGCAAGAACAAAAGCAAACACTATGAACCAGGAAACAAGGCCAAAAGCTGAGAAATCAACCAATCTCGGTACCCGCACACCTATTGGCCTCCCACAGAAGGAGGTGGAAAGCACCAGAAGCCCTGTCTTTAAGTTCCTACCATTTTTTAGCTGCAACTTAAATAGGATATTGAGCTTCATCAACATGCACTTCAGGGAGGAGCCTGTGGTCAAGATGACCCACCAAAAATAGTGACTGAGCATGCTGAGTGTAGCGAAGGAGGTCTCTATATTGTCTGCACAAAGCCAATGAATCTGTGACCAGATCCTAAAGTGAGCTCATCCATTTCATCGACCCACAGGAGAGGATCAGGGAGGGAGAAATTAGTCAATTCATTGCAGAGATCCACACTGTAAGTAGGGTAAATCTCATCGTTCATAATGAACTCGACCACAATAGTGTCCCAATGTAGAAAACAAATAGAAAGAAATAAAGGCCTAGGAAATCTCCAAATTGGAATGGGCGTGTCGAGATTAGAAGCGATATGTATCACCCAAAATAGTTTCAATTTCTTCAGCTTCCTCTTGAGAGGAGTAATGGAAGATTTTAGAGAGATAGTCCCTATTAATATCAAGGGTAGAAGCTTCATCCAGAATAGAGCTTCGCATAAAAATGAACGGAAAACCTAAGAACACCATGAACAAAGTAAATAAGGCTAACAAGTGGCACAAAAATATAAAAAGCGGGGCAATAAACCACCACCATCCAGCACCCTCGCATAAAAAAGGAATTACACGCGTGGAAGAGAAAATCCATGATGAGACTGAGTACCTTACAGTTTGTGTGACAAGATGTTGGAGAGGCCAAGCTAGGATTTTGTGTGACCTTGAAATGACAGTGGCAGTAGGGTAATCAATGACGTAATTGGCAAAAAGATCCCCTGCTTGGTTAGTTTCATGAAAAATGTGATTGATGTGCCATGTGCGTAATTTTTCTAGCCAAAAAAGAATGTTGGAGATGAAGGGGTTTAATTTCCATGAGGGGAAGACCCATGAGAGATTACATGAATAATTATTTGGGAATCACATTCAATGAAAAGAGCTTTCACACCCCAGATTGACAGCCAATTTGACACCTTCTAAAAGACCCTGTGCTTCAGGCTAAATTGCAGGAACAATCCAAAATAGGGAAGGAACCAGCAGAAATGAGAGTTCCTGAATCACTCCTGATAATGTAACCAACACCTCATTTACCAGGGTTACCCCTAGAATCCCCATTAAAGTTCAGTTTCCACATGCCCATAGGGGGAGGGTGCCATTTGACGCTTTTCCTTCTAATTAATTTCTCAACTTAGGAAAGACCCTTTTTTATGATTGAACCAAGACTGGGGATTTTGATGAGAGGCCAATATTTTCTGATAGTCACATCACTAGAGGAGAAAGTGGGGTTAGAGAGGCTATTTTTGCTAACATTCTCAAAGATGGTGACTTCTAGCTTATTTAGAAAAGCATATGGAGCTCAGCAGACTGCTCTCTAAAAAATGAAGATTTCACTCCCACCAAATGTGCCAGATGAGGAAGAAAGGAGCTATGAACCAAATGGAACCGAGAGAACTGGTCTTTCCCACACCTAGGCTAGGAAAGGAGTGTATCAACATTATTATTACATGGGGCCCAAACAAGATTCAATTTGGAAAGAAGCCAGTGCCAATGCTTGGAAGTGAAAGAACAAGAGAGGAACAAATGATCCTGTCTTCCTCGGCTTCACCACAAAGCACACATTTAGAGGGACCAACATAGCCCCAATTTCTTCTCCTCTCCTAAGTAAGAAATTTCTTTTTAAGAACCAACCAACCAAAGATAGCCACCTTGGGAAAAAGATTGGGGTGCCAACAACCCAAGGGGCTGGGAGAACCCAAACTTGACTGAGAAATGAGAAGAGCATAACTGAATTTCACCTATATAATTACCCGAATTGTCATCTAAGCCAAATCAGATTATCCTCACCAGTACATTGAAATGAACATGCCTGGCCTGAAGGGATTCAAAAAGAGTATTAGATTCTTGAAGGGAAGCCCTAATGGATGAAATATTTTTCCATTCCCAGGATGGAGAGCCATTCAGATGCTGACGTCCAAAATCAGCTACTTTAGTGCCCCAAGTGACATTGGTAGCATTCATAACTTTGTTAAGATTGGGAATAAGGTTAAGTGGGTGAGATCCATTCCAGCTGTCCTCCCAAAAGGTGGCTAATTGACCATTGTTGATTTTCTAGGAGATCAAGTCAGCAATCAAGGATTTGCAATTGCTAAAAAAAGTTCCAAATATGAGAGCCTTTGGGGAGCTCTATACTGGAGACTAAGAGCTCAAGTCGACCCACCTCAAGATATTTATGTGAAAGAACCTAAAAAGCCAGCCGTTTAGAATTGGTGATAAAATTCCAAACTAGTTTGGCACTGAGGGCCACATTCTGAAGAGCCAAATCTAGAATGCCCAAGCCGCCTAGAGATTTGGGAAGCTTGACAGTCTCCCACTTCACCAAATGGAATTTTTTCTCTTCATTATTCCCTTGCCAAAGGAAGGTTTTGACTAATTTCTCAATTTTGTGCAAAACAGTCTTGGCAATCATCAAGACTGACAACATATAAATCGGAAGGGCTAGGAGGACTGAGTTAATCAAGAGAACATGGCCAGCTAAGGATAACCATTTTCCTTTCCACGAAAGTAATCTTGCCAAAAAAGAGTTGAGAAGCTAGTCCCAAAGATTCACTTTACCGTTACCAGAAAAGAGAGGGATCCCCAAATATTTATGGGGGAGGGAACCCACCGCAAATCCTAAAATTTCCTTAATCTTGCCCTGTAGCCTGGGAACGACATTGAAGAAGAAAATAACATATTAGTGAAATTTGATTACCTAAACTGAGGCCAACAAATAGGAATCCAGTATGGAGAAAAGGCAATAGGATTCCGGGATGGATGCTTGATCGAAGAGGAAATTATCGTCGGTGAACTATTGGTGTGAAACAGGGGGGAAGATTGGAGGCCAGCCGAAAACCCTTGAGCACCCTGACCTGAAGAGAAGCTTTGATACTACGACTGAAGAGCCTCGACAACCAGGATGAAAAGGAAGGAGGAAAGAGGATCACCTTGCCTTAGACCTCTACTACTACTAAAGAAACCTTTGGCAGAACCATTAACCAGAACAGAAAACCAAGGTGAAGAAATGCATTTGAAGATCCAATTACAAAAATTCTTACCAAAGCCCATAGCTTGAAGGGATTTGTAAAGGAATCTCTAATTAATATGATCATAAGCTTTTCTGAAATCCAATTTGATCATCATACCAGAGCAGTTGGAGGAGTGAAGAGTGTGAATCATTTCATGGGAAATGATTGTACCATCATTAATAGATAATCCTGGGATGAAACCGCTTTGTTCCTACGCAACAAGCTTATGTAGAAGAACACTCATCCTTGACGCTATTGCCTTTGAAATAATTTTGTAAGAAGTATTGCAAAGGGAGATCGGCCTAAAATCATCGAGAGAGACAACTTGTGCCTTTTTAGGGAACAAGCAAATAAAAGCGTGATTGAGACCACCAAGGAGCTTTCTTGAACATCTAGATTCCTCCATGGAATGCCATATGGTATCCCCAATGATGTCCCAGAAGTCCTAGAAAAATGAAGTAGGAAAACCATTCAGACCTGGGCGCTTTATCCCTTTGCATGGAGAAAACAATCCTGTGAACTTCATCCTTATAAAAAGGGAGAGAGAAGTTTAATGTTGTCACTTTTATCAACTAAAATAGGAATCTGATCAAGGAAAGGATGTTGTTCCAGTAGAGAAGAAGCCTCATCACCATTTATGAAGCTTTTGAAAAAACAACACCATCTCTAATTTAATCAAAGATTGAGAAGACAACACCGAATCATCAACTAACTTCAGTGAGGAGATATAATTGACATTTCTTCTAGCTTTGACAGAAGGTGGAAGAATTTGGTGTTCTTTTCTCCATTAGCTAGCCAGATTTGTGAGATTTCTTTCTCCAATGGATTTCTTCTTTAAGCAGAAGATCACCAAGCTCGTTGAGTAGATATTTTTCATTGATGAAATATTCCTGAAACATACCTCTATAGAAGACCGATTCATTTAGAAGACGCAAAGCATTCTCAACTCTCTATTTTTCTTGAAAAATATTTTTGAAACAGGAATGATTCCATTCTAAAAATTTGTCTTTTAACAGAGAAAGCTTCTTAGAAAGTTTGAACATCCACGTCCCTTCCACCTCGAAGGAATCCCACCAAGAGTGAATAAGATGCCTAAGAGAAGGGTCCTGCAACCACATGGACTCAAATTTGAAAGGGAACGACATGATCGGAGGGATGTCAAAAGAAATGTTGAGAGAGAATGGGAAGTGATTGGATCCAGAGAGAGGAAGAACAAAGCATTTGATGAGAAATTTGTGTTGAAGCCAATCTTTGGAGACCAAAAAGTGTCCAAATGAACGGCCATAGAACTAAACCCAATACACCAATTGTTCCAGGTAAACCACCCTGATCTGGGTTCCAAATCAATTAACTTGGTGGAGGTAACAAAGGAGGTGAATTCCACTTGAGAACGAGGCTGCCATCGAATGCCTCCTTTTTTATCTTTGTAAAGAGGGTAGCATTAAAATCCTCTGCCACTATAGTCTTGAAGTTCTGGATCATGATCAAGGATTGTCTGAATCTTTGACCAAAGCTCCCTTTTTTTAATGGAGTGTTAGGACCATAGATATTACAAAGAAAGAAGGACACATTGAATGTTTGATGAAAACTTTACACCAAATGAAATTGGGTTCGACCAATAAAGGCTCGAGATGGCAAAAATTGGAATTCCATAGAACTCCTAGGCTGCCAGAGGCACCAGGAGAACCCGAGAAGAACCTATCCCAACCTTTCCACTTACAAAACCAGCCTGACTTACAGTCCTTGGAAGACATCTTAGTTTCTTGAATAAGACATAAGAAATATTTAGAATCAAGAGCATAGCATCTCAGTAGATGTTGTTTGTTAGGGGCATTCAGACCCCTAACATTCCAAGAGAAAAGGATCATTGGATCTTCAGAGAGGACCCACCTCTCCTACTTGAGGATGGAAAAAAGGAATGAAGTTGGAGTTTCTTACTTGATACAATGTCTTTGAGAGAAAGGGTGTTTTTGGAGGGTCGAATAGGATGAGCTTTCACCCCCCTATCCATGTTTAGAATGAGAGGAGTTGGCAGGATTGAACTCTGTTGCAAGTTGGCCAAAAAGGGATCGATGAGAGCATTTTCTGGGCTATAAGTGAAATCCTCAGAAGAACCATTGATGGAATGAAGCACCTCATCCTTCTCATTTACCCATTTTTCTAGGGAGGTAGCATCAATACTAAGGCCCAACACGATACCTTCCTGGAAAAGAGAAAGAATCCTAGTAGAATCTTGAACAACTGACATTGTTTCTTTGACGAAGGAGATAGTGCTCGGATCAAGCATGAGAGGCTCAGACATAGGTACAGACCTAGGGGGTCAGCTGCCTTGATGGGATTAGACCTGAATGAAGGAGGACTAGTAGAGATGGAGGCCGAGGATGGATAAATATTTTTCCTCCAGGCTACATCGCTAGAAACGGGAGGATTTTTACAAGATTTTTGCAAATGCCCAGGCTGCTTGCATTTGAAGCAGCTATCAGATACAACCTCATAATCCACTTTCTGGACCCATTGACCTGAGGGGGTGGATATGACTATGAAATCCTTTAGTTTAATGGAGGGATCTATAGAGATTCATATCCTAGCAAAGGAAGAAAGAGTACCTTCCAAAGTAACAGGGTCTATGTGCACTACACGGCCTAAGCTGGAGCATATTTTAGAGAGAATGGAGGACCAAAATTCGCTAGGTAGAGAATACGATCTGATCCAAACATGAAGGTCATCCATTTCCACTTGAGCTGGATCGAAATGAGTAGACCACTCACGAATATGCATACCCAAGTCAGTGAAGAGAAAGTATTTCCTCTCCAAAGTGTCTTCCTTCTGTGCTAAACTTTGAAGGATAACGAGAAAAAAACCCCTCTTGAGGAAATGAATGCGGAGGCCACTTCCCCACTGAGTGTCACACCAGCTATGGATTCCTTCAACCGAGAGACAGTGACCCACAAATTTAGCAAAAACAGCTCTTTCGCCGAGAAGGGTGAGTTAGGCTGCTAAGTCGGCCGAATCCACCAAAGAGACAGAGATAGAATCTGTCTGAGTTAAATCACAACAGGGCAAGTCACTCAAGAGGTTATTATTGGGAACATGAAAATCCTATGTTAATCTAGGCCCAAGGTGATTTTGCAACAGCGACTGATAGACTGTGGCCTGCATCAAGCACATTTCCTGAAACTTTAGGGGGGGGGAGGCTGACCGACCAGTTGCACATTTTGAATTTTGAAAAAAATGACCATTCTGTGCCATTGCGCTACTGCTTCCCCTTCATCGCTCCCGATTTCCTTCACTCATAACTAAATTGTTAATTGATCTCAATCTATAATGACATTGTTAATAATATATCTATGTTATATGAAACCGGTTTTCTCACTACAGATAATGAGGAGAGGAAGGTTCCTTAGTCTAAGAGACATATATTTTGAAATAGTTTTATATGAGGCATTGAGCAAGGTGATAGTTCACCAATTAGTGATCTATTCATGATATCCAACTTTAGGGATGGACTTGATGTTTCCTTTATTGATAAGCTCACATAGAGTGTTGGTTTAAAGATCTTGCAAGTATACCTTGTGTAAGTCCATACCAATAGTATCCCAAAGAGTTTGATAGAATTCACATGGAAAAAAGTCAATGTTATGGGCTTTGTCAATGGCGATTTGCATCTTTTATATCATTCACAAAGAGGAGTTTGTCACAAGTAATCCATTGGGATTATGAAATATTATAGGTGACAAATCAAAGCCATTATAAAATAGTATTATCTTGAGCTGGAGAGGAATCTTGAACAACAAAAACACCATTTTAGTGTTGGACAAAGGCTCAAGATTTCAAGTTTTTTTAATTTTTTCATTAGAATCCTTAATCACCTTGATTATGTTAAGAATTTATATGGATATAAGTAGAGTGAATAATTCTTTGGTGACTCTATACCCCACTTTTAACCAATGTGTACGAGCTTGGAGTTGAGATATGTGAGTTTTATATAGGTAATCTACCTTAAGCTTGTGCCACCAAATGGAAGCTTGGGTTTGAAGTTGGAGATTGAACAGTAAATGGTCAAGAGCTTGTGATGCTCTTTGAAATTCACAATAAGACACATCCTGAGAATGTTTCCTAAACATTACAACTTGCTTTCCATAAGTTATGGGAAAGGTGGTAGTTCAGGAAATGGTGTCAACCCACCATTCAATCCAACCCAAGTTACTAAGGGGTTGAGGAACTAAATTCCAAACCCTAATGAATATGGCCAACATTCTTCTCATGTTTAAGATCAGTTAGCGTTAAGATAAAATTGGTATTTAGGTTGTTTGGGCTGAGTGTTGGTCCATTCAATGCAAAATCTAATAGGAGAACGACTATGAAAGAGTAACCCCGTCAATTAATGTTATAAGGAGGCCATTATCACAAGAAAAGGAGAAAATCTCTTGATGTCAATATAGCACGGTCTAGTCTTTTATCAACTCTATCTTATCTCACTTTGAAATTAGACTAAGTAAACCATGAGGATGTAGAGGAATGTTTTCAATAGTGGTTGGGGTCAAAATCTTCCAAGATTATTATGCATGTAAAACTAAGCTTCCTTGTCACCGGTGCACTAACATATTGAGAGAAAACCTTATTTTTCTCCATATGACTCCACCATGTTGAAATATCCACAGAGAATCCAATGAGCCTCGAATAGAGATTTTGTCATCCATCTCCAAAATTGGGATCATTCCACCACATTCTTAGAGGCATAAAGGTTGGTGAGCCCAAGGATATGTCCATCAAAATCAAAGAGTGTCCACATGACCCGATGGGTAGGGTTAGATCCCCAAAAAATAAGATTTTGAGAAACATCTGATGAAAGCAATGTCATGACCCCTTTTCCATAGCCAAGATTGGTCATTTGGAAAATGACACCCAGCCAGATAGTGCGAGCAAAATATTGGAGTAAGAAACCCGTGATATTTTAGTTCTTGTAAACAAAGACTTCGTATGTTATTGAAATAATGACTAACTATCCTTGACCATATAGATGTTGGTTGGATCAGTAAGATCTCGAACATTCTAATCATTAGATACTATCAAGGTGGATATTACACCCCTCATCTAGGTCCTTGAGGGCTATAAACTTATTAGAAAAATCACTGTTACATATCATGAATTTTTCGAGTTGAATAAAGCGCCACTTTCCTTGAACATAATCCTCCTCTCCATAGGGTGAGTGATTGCAAGACTACCGAAGGATGATTTTATGGTCGATGGATGCCAAATCTCTAAAAAAATCCCAAGTGGAGGACACAAACTGAATTTTTAACGATTCTGGAGCAAGTGTTAGGTCTTGTGAGGGGATAAGAGAAGAGATGGCTAGCAGGGTACGAGAAACATGAGGAAGTGGAGGTTAAGTGGCGGGTTTATTGGTGTTGGTTGAGGCACATTTTCCATACCCAACCGTGGATCTATACATAATAGACTGGGGTTTGGCGAAACCTTGAGGAGGCCACAAAATTTCTTGTTGGAAACCATGATCTGACCTCCGTTTCAAAAGGCAACGGAAAGCTTGGAAATGTGTAGAATGTGATGAGGAAGGTGCCGAACTTTGTTCATGGCAACGTGTTGACCCCCGAAATCCGCATTTTAAGGGGCCCAAATTGTGATTTTTTGTACTGCTGTCTAAAAATAGTGAAATTCTAAAAATAGTATGTTTCGCAAAAATTAGTGCACATGTAAGTCTTGGAAGATGAAACACCTCGGTCTCCCTCATATAAATTGTTTAAAATGAAAATTACACATATATTTTTAAATTGGGGGATTTAATTTTTTTTTATTAATTGTAAAAAACAATTAATATATGATCTAAATTTTAAACCACTTAAATCTAGGTCTAATAAATAGATGTGTGTCAGTGGGTGTGTGCATATGTATGGATATGTGTATACTTATAATGATATATATACACATATCCATACATATACACACACCCCCACCCACACACATCTATTTAGTAGACCTAGATTTCAATGGTCTAAAACACACACATACACACACGCGCTGCGCGCGCACGCATGCACGCGCACACACACACACACATATGCATACATACACACATATACATAGATATACAAACCCACCCACACACATCTATGTATATACGTATATACATATATATGTATACACACACATATTTAATTCTGATTATAATATATAACTTATTTACAATATAAAATTTAAAATTAAACATATAAAAATTTTAATTGGTCGATTTAAGTTTTTTTATTAATTGAAAAAATGATTAATATATGATATAAAATTTAGACCATTAAAATCTAAGTTCTTGCATACACATATATGTATATTTATACATACATATGTATATGTATATATACATCCATGTATATATATACACGTATATTATATACACATATAATATACATACACATGTATAATATATATGTATAGATACATATACCCATATACGTGTGTGTGTATATACACACTTACAAACAACTATATAGATATAGTAAGTTGTCATGCTATATATAGAGAGTCCCCCCTTTCTCTATATGGTATATGGTTATGCCCCCCCTAACCCAGGGTCTCATTTATATCCATCACATTTTTTTTGTTATATCGTCGGTATATTGATGCATCCATCCAACTTAATAGCTGGGGCCCTTTCTTAATATAAGCCATAGTGGTGACTACAAACTAATGTATCTCAATCTAACATATATTCTCTATAGGGGCTATATAGGTCAACGACCATCTACAATCGACATCCTTGAACTATCTAGATGGTGACCAGATATGATCTACTAAATAGATCTAGATGGGGATTGACAACATGTACAAGAGACTCAAACCAAACTTGATGAGTTAACACAAAACACATGCCTTGTTTAAAAAACCAATTTTTACTCGGCACACAAAAATACCTCAGATAACTGATTCAAGAGTTTTATCCTCTTCTTACATACTCAAACATACTAATCCAATAAGTTTAGCAACTTCAAAAGACTCAACACTTCATTATTACTCATTCATCATATAGACCTTAAAACTAGCTTGTAGCCCTTCCTAAAGGAAAATATTGATGACTAGAACAATCCACAAGGTATTAGATCTCACTGTCAAACTTTTTAAGCACCCATTATGGCATTATAGCTTATTTCAAAGTTTCAGGTTCTAACTCTAAGCCAAACTAAAGTTATTCCTCCTTTATCGATCTCAACTAGTCCTATTTAGTAACCTTGCAAACACACAAAGCTTGTAGCTCAGAACAACACGTCAAATTTCATGAATAAATATTTACCTTTCTAGATGCTCATTATCCCCTTATTGCTTCATGTTAAATTTCCTAGGCCAACTCTCATTTCCTTACACTTCTCCCAACGCAATCTTCTTCTTTTCTATTAGCCCTAACTAGGTCTTAACTAGGTTTTCAAACTATATTATTGGGTTTAGTTTCTAAACTTGGGTTTAAATTCATATACTATCTTTATGCACTATTAACCACTTCATACAGGTTCTTTTCAATGATCAAACTCTTGTGTCACTTTTATATCCTTCATATCCACTTTCTTAGCCTTCTTGACCACCTAAAATCTTGTGAGTCTTGACTAAGTTTTCAATCTTCTTGTCTATAAATCTGAAAATTCCTTATTCCAATCTTTTTTCCACCTTACACCATACATATCCACTTTGTTCAAGTAATTTCAAATGTGCAAATACCCTATTTACCATTGATCATACCTTGTTCACTATTTTGGTCTCTTAGGTTCTTCTCTTTGTGCATTTATCACTTGTCCTACTTTCACATTCCAAATGACCTATAAAACCATGGATTTAATTTTATCATGCTCCATACATGATGTTTGCAAAATTTCAGGCCTTGGTATGTAGTAAAACTCCCACAAATCAAAATTCAGAAATTTGTCTCAAATCACAAGACTGTGCTGGAAGCAAGCACTTAAAAATCAATAAATTTTACATACGATGGTTGTAAGACCTCAAACCACTTTAGAAAGTTTTTTCTTGACCTCTTACACCTTGATACCAAATTTCAAAACCTATCTCTTGAAAAAACGTGAGCTATGCTCATTTTACTAGGTCGGTGCATGACTTTTTTGTTCTCATAACAAGGCGTGGAATGAGTTTTTGGTTTTTGCCATATCAAATCAGCTCAAAAACTCTTGAAAAGTTTCACACACCTCAAAAATGAGGACCTATTTTTGGAGACAACATACAGAGCACACAAACTAGTCAAAGACTTGCATGACACACATTGGCTATTTTTGGAGGATCAGCTATGAAGCACTTTGCATGGATACAGGCTGAGAATAGATCTACTACTGTCAGTTAACTAAAAGCAGTCTATTGTTAGCGCACTTGCATGTGTGGCTATTTTTGTAATGGTGCGTGGCTAATAATAGCATGTGACCTATTTTGGGATTAGATAAGTGGTGAAGGGAAAGTCCCCACCCTTATAAATATGTATTGAACTATGTAGCATAGAGAGAGAGAGTGTGAGAACTGTGTTATAGTGAGATTATGCTGCCAAATCTGATACGCGCATGAGCGTATACTACTGTTATTGTAAGGAAGCTTCTGTGTATTACTGAATTTAATATAATGGAGATTATGGACTGAATCAAAGTGTTATCATGGTTATAGTTCAGTGTTGCATGTTTGATTTCATCATGGTTATCTTTTAAGTCTGTTATTCTCTAGATCTAGATCTGAACATGCACTGTAGAATGATATATTAGTCATAGATCTGAATGCTTTAAGTCTTCATCATGCTAACATCCTACAACAACAACCCTAAAGAGGGGCCTGGTACCTTTGTGTGCTTTGGGTGAGTGCTCAGTCTAGGCTGAGTGATGTGCCAGTGTGCCTGGGCTTGTATTGGTGAATTCTAGGCTGCATCATTGGTTCCATTTCCGGGACCTCTTTTTCAGTTGTTTTTAGGATGGTTCATGATGAAGACATACCGGTTGACCTTAGCAAGTATTGAGGAGTGGATACATGATCTGGAAGAAGAATACGCATGGTGGTTCAACACTGGATCTGAGTTTAATGCATGCGTGTGGGTGGAACAAAATTTGTATGACAGTTTATATGAGATATTTTTCACTATCTTTCCAGTAGAATTGTACGAGTGGCTGATTGCTTATGCATCTAAGTGGAATTGGAGGTATCACACACTTGTCTGGATGCAGGAAGAATTTCAGGCCCTTTATGATGCTGATCTGATTTGGACTCATGTTGTGGATATGTGGTTCCATGGTGTTTTGAACAGTTATATCTTGGAGTACTCAATTTCCACTTATTCGTGCCCAGAGGTAGCTGAATTCCAATTTTTATGATATCCAAGGGGAACTTACCTGCAAGGCATTCCACTGGTGATCAAGATCCTGATGGTAACTTTGAATTTGGAGAGTAAACTGATGGCTAACTAAACCTCACCATGCGTGGGGGCAGGAGTCAGGTTTGGTGAAAGATGGAAGACCTAGTGGTAGAAAGGAAGAGAGAGGAAAGGTGGCTTAAGTATAATGAGGTGTGTGAGAGGGAGGTAGAGAAGCAGTAGGAGGTTGCAGAGAAAATGGCATTGTGGAGAAAGATAGTTTGGGAAGGAGTGGAAGTTCACATAGAAGACATGGAACTGAGCCTCAGGAACTCCCCCATTTGGGAAAACATGATAGGGAACCCTCCTCGGCCTCATGTAGAAGTGTGCCAGTAGAGATGACCTGGGCCACGGGTGTGCATCTGAATCCACCTGGAAACCTTGCCCTTGCACTTGGTTTTCCAGCATCTAGTACAAAAATAGTCAGCAAGCTAATTCAAGCAGTGGGAGAGTAGGAGTGAGTCTTATAAGAGGCACAATGATGGCAGTGCAAACAACTTCATTGTTATATGGGAGTACCTTTTCAGGTGTATCATCTACACAAAATTCAGGCACGTAGATTTTTGGACTATCTTCTGGGAGTAGTAATCCTTCGCAGACTATCAGAGTATAGTTCAGTTCTACTATTGGGACATAGGGAAGTACATCTTCTGGTCTGACCCCAGCTACAGGTTTGGGATCAGGAGGTATAGGTAGCTCTAGTTCTGGTGGATCTGGTGGTTCTGGAGGTAGAGGAAACACAGGAGGTTCTGGATCAGGTGGGCAAGGTCTGCACCAACCCCAGAATATTTACATGGAGATGTCTCTTCATCTTCTAGAGTATAGGGGCATAGAAGATGCTGTTGAACATGTGCATATGTGTGAAATACTGTGGCGCGAAAAAGGAATCATGGCTTCTGAGTGTAGGGCAAGCCAATTTGCTACTATGTTACAAGGGCATGCACACAGCTGGTATAAACTTTTTGACCTTGATTAGACTTGTGTAGACTATACAACTTTAAAATATGCATTCTTTAAAGAGTTTCACATCCCTGAGTTTGAGCAGAAGAGTATAAGTGTACTCAAGGATATTAAGCAAGGCACTACTGAAAGTGTCAGAGAGTATGATGCCCATTTTAAAACACTATTATCTAAGCTTTCTTATGACATACATGCAAGCCAACATGCACAATGGTTCGTTGGGGGCCTGATTACCCCTTTTAGGAGGGCATTATCACATAAGACATACACTGATCCATGTGAAGCACTTGAAGTAGCCTTACGTGCTGAGGCAGTTGGAAGCATAGACACTGGGGTGAGCCCATTTTTAGAAGCACAGATCACAGCTATGGAAAAGCAGTTGGAGAAACTATCAGAAAATTCAGCACATGAGATGTGCACAGGGATTTGGTGCACAGATTGTGAAGTAGAAGGTCACACAAAGGATAGTTTTCCTCACAGATCAGTGTGCTCATTGTTGTTGGATTGTGAGATATGCCATTTAAACCATGATGCTAGCCATTTCCCCTTACTACAATGTGTGATAAGGAAGAATGTTTCAAGCTACTGTAAAATCTGTAGGTCCATGACTCATGACATGGAAGACTACTAGCTGATTGGTCAGATCCATGATGCTATAGATATTGGTGTATGACAGACAGGAGTCTCAGATAACTCTAAAGGAAAGAATGAGCATCAGGATGGGATCACAATCAGGTGCGCTATGATCGGAATGAAGGGCATTTTGAAGGTGGTCATGGCAGAGGTCGAGGATACCATGGTGGATTTGGAGGATGAGGCCATGGTGGTGGAAGAAGTGAGTTCCCTCATGGAACATGTTATACTTGTGGATCTCCTGACCACTACAGGTGTGAATGTCCCCAGAATATTACATGTTCTTTCTGTGGAAAGAGTCATAGCTATGAGGAGTTCCCAGACTTGTATGAGCATCTTAGCAAGCAACATAAACAAGAAAACAAAGGTGCAGGGATGGTTAGGATACAACGTGCTATGGAAAATCAGTGGATGCCTAAGTTGGAAGTAGAGTCTGAGGCATTGCAAGTAAAGATCATGACCCATGCTGAGGTGGCACGTGCCAGAGAAGCATTACAGAAGCCTACCATCACTAAGGAGGAGGTTCTTCATGCATGGTACCCTGACCCTACCCATCAAAAGGAGGTTTATCAGGAAACCATGGAGGTACTCAGGAATCTTCAGGGTGAAATACAATATTTAAAGGAGAAATCATGGAAGATGGAGCAAAAGAAAGCATTAGAGATGGTCCAGACTGATGTAGATGACTTGAGAGAAGTGTGTAAATTTTTGTTCCAGGAGAATATCATTCCACTGTTAGGGAATTGGTTAAAAGGAAACACTCCGCGCACAAGTGTTGAGACTGAATGACAGATCCTGCATGCAAATCTTCCCCCTCATAGCCTAGATTATGACAAGGAAATCACTCTGAATGTTGTTGTGGATGGGTGGTTATTGAGTAATATATTGATTGATACAGGTGTGAAGTCAATGTTCTTACCTTAGATGCATGGGTACAAATGGGAAGACCCCCATTGCAGCCATCCTCTAATGTATTGTTCATGGCTAATCAGACTAAGGCCACTCCCATCAGAGTTTTGAAAGATGCATCCATTACCATACAAGGAGCCAAGTTCACTGGAGATTTTGAGGTTTTAGCACTGGCAGAGTCAGATAGCTTCCCAGCTCTATTGGGGCATCCTTGGTGCTATGCAAATAATGTTGATCTTTGGTTCAACAAGGGTTATATCAGTTTTGAAAACAAGGAGGAAAGAGTTATTATCCCTTTAACAGATGGAAAATTTGTGCCCTATGTTGAGCCCTTGAGTGAAGAAGACCTGAATAGGATTTATGTACGTGCCATCTGGGATCCAGAAGTGCTTGAGCCATCTAAAGAAGGAATAATTCAGTGGGAGGATGCACAGTCTATTAGTGATACTACAAGTGTTGCTTGTGATAATTGGGCTCATAGCACTTATGAGTTGGTAGGGCGTGAAGTAAAGAGCATATTTCCTAAGGGAAGAAAACCGTGTTATGTCAGGAGGATAGGTAACAACTCGGTACCTTGTTACACTAGAGAAGGAGATCCTATGGTATTCCTGTGTGCCATGGAGGAACAGTGGATAGACCCACTGGAAAGAAGAAATATGCTAGCATATACACTACGTGGGACAACAACATGCTGGTGGGTGGCCCACAAGGATAATCTTGTAGGATGGAATGAAATTAGGATTGCTCTTGCTACTAGGTTCTTCAGGAGCAATGCACCTACTCAAATATGCACTTATCATGGTAATCAACCTGTTCAGCACCACGTTCAGAAGTGTGAGAGACTCTGGACAGAGGGGCAGGAAGCTTTACCACCTTCACTATGGGTGCACAAGTTTTATTCCACTTTACAAGGGTGCACACGTGCTTGGTATGTATATGCAGAACTCCATAGAGAGACTAGAAATTGGTAGGATTTAATTGTAGGAATGGCCCAGATGTTTGACTTCTTCTCTACTAAACCTCTGGTGAAAGAAGCATTAAGAGTCATAAAGTGCTTAACTATGGGAGATAGTGCCAAGGCTAGAAGAACTCCTTTAGAAGTTATTGGATGAAGGAAAATTAGGAGTGTGTCTTCTTGAAGAGACAGAGGCTGATGCCACACTACTTCAATGTGCTTTCCTTGAGAAAGAAAAAGGAAAAATGGTCTACTTAGTGGATGATGAAGAAGTAGAAAATCTGGATGTAAACCATTCAACAGGTAGGTGTGAGGTGTTGGACAGTGCAGATAAGACCACACGTGCCTATCATGAACCTATGAAGACAAAGAAGGTGAATATTGGATCAAATGTTGAGCCTAAGGAAGCCATAATTGGAGACTATTGGTCAGACTCTGAAGTGGAAAAAATCATAGAGTTACTAAGGGATTATCAGGACTTATTCCCTAGGGGGTACCATGAACTTAAAGGCATGCATGAATCATTAGGGGAGATGAAGATAAAGCTTAAAGAGGGTGCACCCAGTTAGAAAGAGACCCTATAGGATGAACCCCAACCTGTGTGAAAAGGTCAAAGAAGAGATTGACAAAATGTTGAAGGATGGGATTATCAAGCCACTTGATGAGTCAGAGTAGGTTATTCCAATGGTGAGTAGTATAAAGAAGGATGGATGGATTAGGATCTATGTGGACTACAGGGAGCTGAATGTTGCATGTGTGACTGATCCCTTTCCTATGCCATTCACTGAGGAAATACTAGAAGGTGTTGTAGGGTGAAATCTATTCATTTACAGATGGGTTCTCTGGGTATCATCAGGTTAGGATTTCCCAGGAGGATCAGGAAAAGACTACTTTTACTACTGAATGGGGTAGCTTTCCTATACTGTAATGCCTTTTGGTCTTAAAATTGTGCCTGTTGTATTTTCGTGCATAGTTGTTCAAGCATTCAAGGAATTTATTCACAACTTCTTACAGGTTTATTTGGATGATTGGATGGTGTATGGATTAGTTAAGGATCATTGTGACAATTTATGTTTAATGTTTGAAAGATGTAGATAGTTGAGTATCTCTTTGAACATCAAGAAGTGCATATTTGCTACACCATTTGGAATACTGTTAGGACACATAATCTGCAAGGAAGGTTTGTTGGTTGATCCAGCCAAGGTTGCAGTTATTATAGGCCTAAGAGAGCCTACTAGTCAGAGTGAGGTGCATGGATTTTTGGGTCATACAGGATATTACAGAAATTTTATCAAAGGATATGCCAAAGTTTCCACACCATTGGAGGAGTTACTGAAAGGGAAAGGTACGTTCTACTGGGGAGAACCACAACAACGTGCATTCGAGACATTAAAGGAGAAACTTACTACCACACCTATTCTGTGTTTTCCTTCATGGGACCAACCATTTCATGTACATGTGGATGCCTCTGGCATGGCCATTGGCATGGTGTTGGCTCAACCTGGAGAAGGTATTATAGATCATCCTATCTATTTTGCTAGTAGAAAGATGACTCCTGCAGAACAGAATTACACAACTACAGAGTGTGAAGCTTTGTCAATGATCTATGCACTACATAAATTCTGATAGTACCTGCTAGCTACACCATTCATCTTTTATACAGATCACATGGCATTGAAGTATTTGGTAAACAAGCCCATTCTACAAGGGTGCATATGCAGATGGGTACTCTTATTTCAAGAATTTGATTTCACAGTTGTGGTAAAACTAGGGAAAAGTAATTCTGGACCAGACCATTTATCCAGAATACAGTCAGGAGAAGAAGCACAAGAAATTGAAGATACCATGCCAGATGCACAGTTATATAGGTTACAATGAGTGCCATCAGAACTAGAGGACATTGTTGTCTTTCTATGAATAGGTATGACACCAGAAGGAATGAAATCCTTGGAGAAGAAACAACTTGCTATACGTGCAACCCCCTACATGTTGATTAGTGGTGACCTGTACAAGTTAGGTTGGGATGAAGTATTAAACCATTGTGTACTGGAACATGAGTGCACAAATATTATGGAAGAAGCTCATGGTGGTATTGCAGGTGGCCACTATGTAGGTGATGCCACTGCATGCAAGATTCTACTCATTGGATTATGGTGGGAGACCCTGTATAAAGATTGCAAGGAATTTTGTAAGGCTTGTGATCATTGTCAACGTCTTGGGAAACCAGGTCAATGAGATGAAATGCCTCTAAGACCTATTACTAGTGCAGAACCATTTGAGAAATGGGCTATAGATTTTGTGGGTCCTATTTCACCAGCTGCGTGCAGAACTGGATCGTGCTACATCATAACTTGCACAGATTATCTGACAAGGTGGGTAGAAGCAACACCTACAAAGGATTGTACAATGGCTACAACACCAGGTTTCTATGGGAAAATATTATTACAAGGTATGGATGTCCTTTAAGTTTGACCAGTGATAGGGGCACACATTTTCTTAATGAGACAATCAGAATTTTATTGGATGAATTCATGATTGCACACCATAAGACTACACCCTATCATCCTCAGGAAAATGGAACTGCTGAGGCTTTCAAAATAAATTTCAGCCAGACATTGACAAAAAATATGTGATGTTGGAAGAAAGGATTGGGATGATAAAGTATCTGTAGTACTTTGGGCATATCGAACAACATATAAAAGGTTGAACAAAGCCACACCATTTCAGTTAGTGTTTGGCACAGAAGCAGTTCTTCCTATGGAATTCATGTTACTCTCTTTACGTATTGTGTGCGTGGGAGGTCTAGCTGATGAGAAAGCATTAGAAGAATGGAATGAAAAGTTACTTAAGCTGGATGAGTGATGAGCCATAGCACGTTGGAGTCAAAAACAAGAGAAGGCCAGGTAGAAAGCATGGCATGACAGGCACATCAGGGATAAAAATCTTGAGATAGGACAGATGGTGCTCCTTTATGATTCTAAATTTTTGTGCCATCCAGGAAAACTCAAGGTACATTGGTTGGGGCCGTATGTTATCACTCACATACTTGAATCAGGTGCTTGTCAATTAGAGGCACTTGATGGAATACGGTTACCCGGTTACTTCAATGGGAGTAGGCTGAAGCCCTACTATAAATAAGTCTTCTTGGTGTTTGTAATAAGGTAGTGTTTCCATTTAGATTAGGTTTTCAATTCTACATTTCCTTAATGTGTTTCTTTCTTTGTCACTATGCTTTGTCAATTTAGTTGGTGTGTTTGTGTAATAAGCACGTTTACGCGCCAGAAGCTAATTACTATTTGAAGAATTTTTATGTGCAGAGGACTGCACATACCCTTAGTGTGGGGTAGGTTGTTGATATCTAGGTACATGACTGATGGAAATAAGTACACATGAAAGGAACTATCTATGGGTGTTATTCAAGGTTGGAGAATTGAAAAAAAAAAAAGAGATTGCTTCTGGACACAAGGACCATAGATAGAGAGGAATGAAGAAACAAGTATAACATGAGGTAAGTAGAGGCCGTGAAGACTACCAGTGGAAGGCACATTGACGAGGTACTTAGGTGCATGGAAGTGCGCTGAAGAGAAGTCTGCAGCCAAAAGGTAGGAGGGTGCGCTGGAAGGTTATAGCTTGGGAGTGAAGATGTACCCATGGAAAAGAATGAAAATGGTCAATTAATGAGAGGATTGTTGGTAGGTGGAGGAGCAATAAATGCACTAAATTTTTGAAATTCTATATAAGGATGGGATGTGAGTTCATTTTTACCATTGCAATTGAGAGAATTTGAAAAGGGCTAAGTGTGAAATGAGCAAGAAATCATGTTGAGGTGTGAAGAGTGTGAAACCAGACGTGGAGAGAAGGGTTTGTGCATAGGAGAAGCTTGCATTCCCATAGGTGAAGGGTTTGAGTGAAGAAGATGCATTACAAATGAGCTAGGGCATGTGATTTCCACTAGGGCATGGAGATTTAAACTAGGGTTTTGATTTTCTCGATTACAGAGGGAAGAAAAGAGAGATTTTTCAGATGGCACTGAAGAAAGCACCCGCAGCAGGAGAAAAAGGGAAGAAGAAGGTTGAAGTGGAAGAAGAAATTACTCCGAGAGTAATTTCTCAGAAATGTAGTATCCAGAGGGCATGATTGTGGGACAAGAATGGGATTCCCACATCCATCAATGTAAAATCAATGATTACAACCATCGAACATCAGATAATAAGAAGGAGCTCGATGCGTTGCTGAGCACAAAAATGAACAAGCACACAATAGAAGATATGCCAGTGTACGATGATGCTGGTGAGAAGTTACTGAAGAAAAATGGAGTCTACCAGTTGTATGAGCTGCCATACTTTGGGAAGTATGAACCATTGTATCGGTGGTTGATGAGCAGAGTCCATGAGGACTTCTTCTACTTTGCAGGATGGAGGGTTAGAATCACAGCTGCTTTGATTTCAACTGTGACAGGACTAAGGGCCTCAGGAGTGGATCTGGATAGTGATTTAACTGATAAGGCCACAATCCTGGAGACAAGAAAGGAGATGGGGTATACCAAAGGTCCACGTGGCATGGACATTGACAAATTGAAGAAGTACCCAGTAGTGCAGGAAGTTACACATCTTGTAACAAAGTTGAATGACCAAGGAAGATGGTCGCAGGTAAACACAATGTGGCTACATGTTGCAAAGAAGATGTCTCAAGGAGTGGTCTACAATATTGCAGATCACATAGCAAAGACAATCATTGAAGAAGCGTGGACAGGTGACAGAATAAGTTTTGGCACTGTGTTATTGTCTTTAGTATTTATGGAGATTGGGGTGCCTGATGGGCCAAAGGAGAAGATTTGGGAGTACCCCATGGAACACAAGTCACCTGTGGAAAGATTTGGCAAGTACTTGTGTGATGGATCAATGAGTGGACCATTCAAGTAGAGGGTGGAGATGTGGTATGATAGACTCTGTGTAACGTTTGAAGAAGAGTGGTGCATACCCAAGGAGTTGCCTTCGGTGGTGGGTAAGGCAGTTCAGTTTGCAGTCTACCAACATTTTTGCATCGCGTGATTTGTGATGAAGGATGGAGCTTGGAGCCCATGGTGCAAACTACCATATGCCTTCACAACAAGATATTTCTAGGCATCAGTTCACCAGTTTTCAGATGTGTGCCACCTAACCTTCAATGCAGACAAGGTAGATTGCGACTACCACACTCTGAGAAAGAAATATGTATATCCAGGGTGGAATGCCTACATTGAAAGGCTTATTTAGATATTATAAGCATGAAGCCTGTAAGCTTGGTAGTTGGGGACACCAGAGCAGTGCTTGTGTACCTACAACTCAAACCCAAGCTGGAGAACACTAAGTATGTGGAGAATGAGTTCGTGCTCCCAGGGCCGCCAAAAGGTAAGCATACAATGGAAAATGTTCCAGTGCCTAAGCCCACAGAAACAATTCAAGTAGATGATGAAGAAGAAGAGCATGAAGATAGTGGTGGTTTGGAGCACAGAGGTAGAAGACAACCTCCAAATAAGGAAGAAGCTGAGTGCGTGACTACACCACCTCAGCCACAAGAGGGAGATGATGAGGACTTGGATGCAGTCCAAGGAGAGTGCCATTTTAAAAGAGTATTTAGGAGAACAAGGACCCTAGGTGCTACTCTGCAATCAGTGTGTAGATCACCTCGACTCTCTCCATAGAAGGAGACAACTGAGAAAAGAAGAAGGAAATTGAAGCTGAATGAGGAAGTAGAAGAGTCTGAGGAAAGCATGCCCAATTCCCCTACACCTCCTAGAGAACAAGGATGAACCAGAAGATGAAGATATGAAGGATGGAGAGGAAGGAGGAAAGGAGGTAGATGAGACAACAACTGAGACTACTCAGGACACAACAACACAAGTTCCAAATCTTGAAGCCCAAGTTCCTAAGTAGCCTAGATCAAAAAGAACAAGTGGAGAATATCTTCCACCAGTCATGGGCTATGTCGAGGACACAGGTAAAATTGTCTGCACATGTTTCCAAAGCACAATGACACAAAAGGAGTTATATGGCTGGGAGTTGATGGATGAAGATATGGCAACCATGTGCAAAAGGAAGCAACTGTCATGGTCGATTCACATGCACATGGATGAACCAGATTTTGATGTATGTGAAGAGTCATGTGTTTCAAGGAGGTTGAAGAAGACACCTCAGGCCAGACACATAACAGTAAAGCCTACTGTTATGTCAGATGAACAAGTGAGAAATGCTTTGGTGAAAGTCTCGATAGAAGTGGCATGATGGAATATGGATAAAGCTGCAACAATTAGGGCACTGAGGGAGGAGATCAAGACTAAGGATGAGGAAATAGCATGCCTAAAGCAGGAAAAATACTTGGCATAGAAGAAGAACATTGTTTTTATCAGCATGGCAGAGGAGATTGGGGACAATGTCATGAAGGCTAGGCCACACTTAGAGCCAAAGGTACCTAAGATGTTTCCTTTGGCAATACATTATGTAAGTACATTGGTGGACTTAGTGCTTGAAGATGAACCTCTGTGCATGCCAAACCAAAGGATCCAACACAGGAAGTAGAGTGGGAAAAGGCTTCAGTGATGTGGAAGATTACATCATATGAGGGGTTGCTTCAGAGCTTGCAGGAGGAACTAAAGAAGGTAGATCAAGCGCTGAATATTTGTACAGCGCCAGAAGCCGTTATAAGGACCAGGACCATTTTGGAAGACAATGAAGTCCTGAAGGCCATGAAAGATGAAACATTGGGCTGCGCAGAATGATTAGCACTTGTCAAGAAGAAGCATGAGGCCCTTACAACAGGACAAGAACCACACAAGGAAAGGTTGGATGAGCTTGGAAAACTCATTGCACAAAATATGGACTTACTAGAAGGGAGAATGACTGCCATGTCCAACATTGTGTTGGTCTTGCAGAATGAGAAAGGAGAGATTGCAAAGGATGAGTTAGAATCAATTGCAGTGGATATTCTAGAGAAGGAAGAGGCCGTGCTCAATGATTGGTAGACTCTAGAGGTGGAAATAAAAGAAGAATATCCAGAATTAATTATTCAGGTTGAAGCAAAAGATACTGCAGGGTAAAGATATTCTTTTATTCATCAAAATTCTTTCTATTCTTTATTTACATTCTTTGATTCATTTTGGAGACAACCATTATTGGGGCGGTAATGCAACTAGTGTGGGGTAATGTTGGTCAGTCAAAATTTGGCACTTAGCAAAGGAAATACAGAAGGTTCACGTGCAAGAGAGCAGAGCACATTCAAAGGCATGAGAGTATCAGAAAGGATCACATGAAGAACAGAAACAGGTTCGGGACTTAGCCATTTTCACGATGAGGATCTATTTTTGGAGATAGCATGTGGAGCACACAAACCAGTCAAAGACTTGCATGACATGCATTGGCTATTTTTGGAGGATCATCTATGAAGTGCTTTGCATGGATACAGGCTGAGAATAGATCTACTACTATCAGTTAACTAAAAGTAGTCTATTGTTAGCGCACTTGCATGTGTGGCTATTTTTGTAATGGTGTGTGGCTAATAATAGCATGTGACCTATTTTGGGATTAGATAAGTGGTGAAGGGAAAGTCCCCACCCTTATAAATATGTATTGAACTGTGTAGCATAGAGAGAGAGGTGTGAGAACTGTGTTATAGTGAGATTATGCTGCCAAATCTGATACGCGCATGAGCGTATACTACTGTTATTGTAAGGAAGCTTCTGTGTATTACTGAATTTAATATAATGGAGATTATGGACTGAATCAAAGTGTTATCATGATTATAGTTCAGTGTTGCATGTTTGATTTCATCATGGTTATCTTTTAAGTCAGTTATTCTCTAGATCTAGATCTGAACATGCACTGTAGAATGATATATTAGTCATAGATCTGAATGCTTTAAGTCTTCATCATGCTAACATCCTACAACAAAAACCCTAAAGAGGGGCCTGGTACCTGATGTGCCAGCGTGCCTAGGCTTGTATTGGTAAATAAAAAAAGGTAGTTAGGGTTATAAACCTCCTAACTCACCTATGATTAAGCTAACCATAGAGGACAAATCATGTTAGGATCAAGAAGATCATAACCTAGGTGAATTTATGTTCTATGACCCCTTTTACCTCATTTATTGGACTTATTCTAACACCTAGAAATATAACACACTTAAAGACTAATTCAAATATTTGAAGTGTGGTTTTTGATGGAAACCCCATATACTACTTATTACAATGCAAGAAGAGTCCAAATGAACTTAAACATGCCAAAATTACCCAAAAGGACCTTCACAACCTAAGATCACCGAGAAAACCAAAATGTATTTATTTACATGCAATGATGCTCTTGCATCAGGGATAGTGCCCTATCTCTATACTAATTTCCATATATCTATATATGCACTAAGCATATTTACTTATTTTATATTCCAAACCAGAAGACTCCCTATATATAGCTGGATCCTCCCGTTCTGATCTAGATGCCTCCCCGTTTATATATAGAGTAGGTTGTCACACATAAAGGATCAAATTATTGACAAAATGATACCCCTTTTAGGAAGATGATCAATCCTCTCTCTATCTTATCTTATATAGAACATGCTAACATATCTATACACTAAGCACCATATATATATATATATATATATATATATATATATATATATATATATATATATATATATATATATATATATATATATATATATATATATATATATATATATGTTCCTACCTATCCATATAAAAGGTGCGTTCTTGTTCCTTTTTAGGATGCATGTGATTGACTAGGGAGTAATCTAACCAATGCGGGTGATTATACATGAGAAAAATGACATCAATATCCCGTGCACTTGAATTTTTAAGGTAGGTTCGAGATAGCCAGAATGTAGAATGTGATGTGAGAATTGGAGATGAAATGTGGTGATGAAGATAATATGAAATGGTAAATATGATGAAGATGTGAATGAATAAAGGTAAATATGTAGTGGACGAATGAATCTTGGTCAATTGACTTGCAAGTATGAGAGTTATTTGTTGAGGGACAAAAAAATATCTCCTTATCTCATTATGATCTAGGATTGTTATTACACACAATTCCCAACCTATATTGGTTAAGACAAAAATAATTCAACCAGGTTGAAGGACCCTTCATAAGTGTTCATTTGTCTCTAGGTACTCCTCTCTAGAGAGGGTCATGCAATAATGAAAATTACGGGTAGTGATGACAACTAAGGGTTTACACGCCTAAGATGGTTCACTTGGTCAAACCAGAATCACTCAGCTACATATAATTGTTTGTTTATAGATTTGAGGTGATTTTTAATCAATGGAGATAAGGGAGTAGAGTGAAAGACCAACACACATAGTCTTAAGTCAATGTCTCCTTGATAATGATCAATGCCTAGTGGATTAATAATGAGTTAAAAAATTCTTATATGAGGTTGAGCTATGCCAAGAATGGTCACATGTTGTAATCAACTTGTGAGAAATAATAAGAACATAAAGGGATTAAAGGAGAATCAAAGTTTAATAGTATGTATTGTGAGTTCCTGATAACAATGTTTATTATTTTTGTTTTGATTTCTAAACTAGTTTAAGATCCAACAATAAATGAAAAATTGAAAGGGAAATTTAAATAAACCAAAAGGAAGAAAGTCAATTTATTTGATTTATCAAACTCACTTGTAATTGATCATTCAATGAAATAAATAAACTATTTAAACCTCTCTTTTTGGTATTTTCACCCATTTGAACTTTTAAGAAGAATAAAACTAAACTAGCAACTAGCTAATACTTTTGGTACTTTTCAACTATTTTGAATGATTGGAAAGCTAACAAAATAAATAAATAAATAAATGAAGAGCTAATCTATTTCTTCTTTTAAATATAAAATAAACTAAATAGAGAATAACCAAGTATAGGAATTCTTTTGTTGCAAGATTTTTTAGATATTTAAACTAACAAGGAATATTTTGTAATATAAATGTGGCGTTTAATAATTAATGGAACAAAGCCTCCTACCACACAATTTATGCCTCTGGATTGTTGGGAAGGGAAGCTTCTCAAAATCTATTTCCTTTTTCTCTGAATAAACTTTCCTTGACAAAACCATTTATATTTTAATCGAAAGTATAAAAGATAATAAAATATTTACAAATTTCTACATCCAATCCTTTCGCAAGCAAATCCTCGGGGAAAATTTGGGAAGTGATTATCTGTGTTATAATATTTTAGTAAATATTTAGGAAATTAATGAAGCTAGATAATATATTTATAGGAAATAAATTATATCTTCTTCTTTTAATTATAAATGTAACTAGATTTTCAAGGTTTAAACAAATATTATGATAAAGCTTAAAGAAATTTGAAGACACCTCTAACCTGGTCACTACAATGTTGTGGAAGTTTGTTCTAGAGTAATTGGTGGTTTTTTATTTGTCTCCCCAACTTCAAGCTCCTTCTAAGGTGTAAAATTGAATTGATACAAGTAAGTACAAAAACAAATGTTAATGAGGAATCAAGAAAAGAGAGATGCTTAGTCTGGTATGAAAATGATTGTTGGAATGTAAGCAACATGAAAGCTAAGATAGAGCATTGGTTTTATGCACGATAACCTCTTCAATATTTAGTTGCATAACACCTCCTAAACTGAAAAATGGACAACCTATGAACCATTCGAATGAGGATTATTTATATGTTGTTGGGAAGGAAGAAGTCAGACTACACTTGTTAAGTTAAAGGAACAACTCAACACATGTAGAATAAATCATCTGACTATTTTTAGAAAATGTGAAAGGGGAAGTGAAAACATTTTCAAAAATCTTGTTCTTAGCGAATTATACCAAGTAAACTTAGAGACAAATTAAATGCAATGAAAACATGCGTTTAAAAACACGTGTTTTGGTTTTTCTCTTGATAGTGAAAAAGATTTTGGTGTTGATAGCCCAGCAGTTGTGTAACCGCCAGTAAAGGACAATAAGTGCTTATGTCACAGAGAGGGGAACAATGATTTTTTAAGGTATGAAAAAATGGAGTGAGGGTTTTGCAAATTCAAAGGGAGTGTGTAAGAGAAAATGGGAGGGATCTGGATCTTGTTATTATTTTGGAAGAAATTTTATCATCATTGGAGACATGTTTCATCAAATGTTACACCATGTAATTTTTGGGTGCGTACAGTGATCAAATAAAGACCATATGTATAGAGGATTAAACCTTATCTATATATGGGTGGGTGAGATGGTTACTCCCTGAATGTGAGGTGACCATTTATACTCTATATATGGGTGTTACATTACCTCACTAAGGGTATGATCAATAGTTGGTCTAAGAGGATGATCAACCACATTGGGACAAAGATACAACCTCTAGAATACTATGGGAAGAAACAATGAGGAATTTTCCGTAGTGGGTAAAATATTGATGGAGCAATGCCATGTGAAGGAATACGGATCCATTTTTATAAGTTTAGAATTTGATTTTTACATCTAATCACTTTTAAAAGTTTTAGATTTATAATCTAATGTATAAAAATTATAAGTGATTCCTATTTATTGACCTTTTTAAAAAATAAAATGAAATGACCTTGTAGTCAACTAGGGAATCACTAGATGTTCTAGTTTGTTGAGTCAATACCCACTTGAAACTACATGCATTGCATGTTGAATGTGAAGAAGTAGGCCGTTGTCTCAAAAAATATGAGACAAAAAAGTTTTTTCCATAAAACCTCCAATCAAATGGTCATACATGATGATAAGAACTCCCAATTATTTGGTGAATACTATTTTTTAATCATTTTTTCTCTTGTACATATAGTAGCATTCAAGCATACATACATACACACACACATATATCCATGTACATGTATATATGTATATGTATGTATATATGTGTATATATATATATATATACATACATGCTTGTATATACAAAGATATGTATATATACATACATGTGTATTTGTATGCATGTATATATATGTATGTGTATACACACAAACATGTGTGTGTGTGTGTGTGTGTGTGTGTGTGTGTACAAATATATCCTTGCATTGCATGCAAAGTGTGTGTCCTTTGTGTATCTCCTTGCATGTTATCCACTAGACACTCATTTATAAATAACCAAGAAAAAGAGAAAAAAGCAAAACATCAACTTAACTAAAAAAATTGTTAGGAGTCTTGAAACCACACACCTAGAAAAAGCAATCAAGAAAATTATTGATTAGAAAAAGACAGGGAAGTGATGCCTTCAAAAACCCCCACTTCATTGTTCCCCATATGTGTAAAAACCATGTAATTATCCACACCCACACACTACAATTCAGTAAGTTTTTGAAATTCTATTGTAAAGAAAATTGACATAGATTCATGCATCCTTACAATATCACTCCAAACCATTTTCTTCCTCTTTTAAATATCTAAAATTATTGCTTGTATGATATGAAGAATTATGGATGCCACAAGAAATATTGAGAAGCCACAAAAAACTATTTTAAACCATGTTGAAGTGAGCGTGATGTATGGTACTCTATTATAACCTGATTACTTTCATGGTTTTACATAAATACTCCAAAATTACAAAGAGGTGATCCATCATATAGAATGCATCCCTTTATACAAAATAATATTTGAAGTTGAAACCATTTGATTGTAGTCAATTGGTAACTGAATAGCAATTTTTTATGATTTTTCTGAAAAATCATAGTTTTTATATCATTTGTATTTGTCCTCCGATCAAAACCCATAACCACAACCTTGTGTGTGTCCCTATTAATCCTTATAACTAATGGAATGAATTTGTTTGATATAGTAATGAAATTTATCTAATCTCTTCCTCTCTATTCCTAACCAAGTCCCATAGGTATAATCTACATTTAGTAGAATTGTACTTGTCAGTCAAAAATACGCTTGTAGTAGACCCTCTGCAAAAATAATCTACAAGAGATATATTAATGGTGAATGTGGAGATAATTATCCACGTCCCTGTGAAAATATTGTATCATAGAATATATAGTGCATTGATGCATATAAAATAATGTGAATTTGTGCTTAGAACTGTCTATGGATTGTTGTTGTGAGATTTGTTCTAAGTGTTCCACATATTTATGGATCTACTAAAATAAATTAGGTAATTCCATTAATTGGACACACAAAGAAAATGAGAAAGATACTGGAGGAGAAGGAAAACTTGTATTCTCTCTATTAAATCCTTGGAAAATTTTGACTATGAATCTCCAACTTCTTTTTATTTCTTATATTCACCACTCTTCCCCTTTTTGATAATAGGTGGCATGATCCAATGGTTTATTTACGAGTAGAATAACTTAATATATTATAACACCTCAATTAATCCTCATTATGCTACTTTTTCTTATATAAATTTAATAAAAACAACAAATGACGACTTATCCATCAAATTGTGTAGATACTTGCTCCTAATGACTTGATATATAAATCCTTAAATTGATCCCACACTAGTGGTGGAAAATGCCTTTGAAATATTCTCTAAATGATGAGATGCCTATAATTGTGATCTGTGATTGTAATTGAGTAATGATAGGAAAAGAGAAATATAAAGATATGTCTTGGGAGAAGACAAAATAATTTTTTTAGAGGTTATGAATACCAGATAATTCTTGTGGTATTTAGAGTCTTAGTGTTATATAAAAAGTAATCATTCTTGTCCATCATAATTTGTGTGGTAGTTATAATATTTAAAATGTTTTTTTAATTTTTTGCACTTAAATAAGAAAATTACTTTGAACAATTCATCCACTATTTCTACTACAACATGAAATACTCATCTTTTCCACCCTTAACCATACAAAACTAAAGAAAAAATGAAAATTACAATTAAATAATTTAATTTAATGATGAAATCAAGAAACAATTATAACAACATGTGCATCATATATTGGCTTATCGGCCAAATAATGATCATAAGACCGAGCATTCAATAGGACCAAAAGTGGTAATAAGATTGTTTCAATTCAAAATAGTCCTTTGAACAAGGGATTTCCTCTTAATATAATGAAAGATCAATTCTATTTTTTATGTTAGATCTTCCATTATGAATCATGGTCAAGTAAATTTTCATTTTATCTATCCTTGGCTCCTCGTATATGACATTTAGATTATACAATTTCAGGTTAATACCATACTTGATTCAAATGTCATTATAGGATACAAACTCCATGATGTAGTATCATTCTATCACCAAAAACCCATTGTTATAAAAGGGCATGTTCTCTTTTTGTGTTCTTTTTTAGATGTTGTTTACTGGTTGGTTTCACACCTAAGATGATGTTTCTCTAAAGTGTTCATCTAGGGGAAAAAAATTAAATACACATAAAAATTACACAATTGTTAGATTCAATGATGGCTAAACCTCAGATCTTGTGGTTGATGGTGAATAGAGGGAGACCTAGTTGAGGAACAAGTGAGAATCAATGGTTCCTCGGTAGTTCAGTTGTGCCAAGTATGGCCGTGTAGAGGATGGAAGAATGAGGAAATGAGGCTAGACGTAAGGACAAGTTATGAATCAAATCCACAAGGTCTATTGAGGTCTCTTAAAAAGACAGAAGGGTGGGAGTATTGGTGGTGGTGTTGGTACTTGATTGTCAAGAGCACATAACTATTTTATCATCAATTCACAAGAAATTGTGCATTAGAAGACTTCATGAATCAATTTAGTGAGAATGTATTCTTTAATGTTCTTAGGATCTGAATGAGCAAGAACATATGGCAATCATCCTATGCTGCTAGGAAAGACTTGGTTATATAAATTCATCCAAGGGTGTGAGGGACCATCTTTGGTATAACACCAACTAAAGTAGGAATGTAGTGTGTGATATAACCTGATATGTGGTTGTGGAGATGACATGACTAATACGTGAGACATATGGATATGGTTTGGATTGAATGAGATTAACATAGGAGATGTAAAGTATTTTTTTGGAAAAATTGGTAGGTTGTTGTTTGACAGATCTACACTTTGTTTTCAATAGGTTGGAGGTGTTTTGAGTGTACAAATGGTGATGCTATGATTGTGAAAGTGTTATATGTTGTGTATGAATGAATTTTGGTGTGAATGGAGTTATGTTTTGTTTGATTTTATGTTTGATTAACAAAGCAAAATATGAATCTACCTAGTTAGTTTAAATGATATACTTTTACTAATTAATATAGATTAACCATACATGGAATGATTCCAAAGACCATGCCTATTCTATATATGAATGCATATTTGTATTTGATATTTTCAAGTGAATTTGGATGAATATAAACACCAAATTGAAAACAACCCAATGTTGTAACTAAATGATGTTTAAGTACTTAAACACGATGAAAAAGAGTGATGAAAGTAGATATATTCTTTCCTAGATGTTGAAGTTGAATGAAATTCCATATCTACTTTATGGTAATGCAATAATGAAAAACAAGTATTTTTGTAGTTTTATATTTATATGTATTTTCTAAATGCAATGATGTGAATGAAAAATCTTTGAATTTGAATGCAAATGAATTAAATTAGTCCTAAAATTATAGATCTAGAGTGAACCTCAGGAATGAGATAAATTTTAGAGAAAAGAGGCGATCTAATACAATATATATTTAAAATAAATAATGTGGATGTAATGATAACATGTCTAAACCTAGATGCAATCATGCACAATTAGGATAGAACAAATCTGAAGCTAACCCCAAATATGGGATTAGCTCACAAAAAGGATATGAATATCTTAGTTAAGGATGTACTTGGGAAATACACCACATCTAATCTAAGAAATAGAAATATAAATGGAAAGCAAGTAACAAATTTCATCCCAAACTCCAATCTTTATTTATTTATCAATAATGATTACATCATACATTCTTCTCATTCTATCTCATCTATTCTATCTCTCGTACAAAATCTCTCAAAATGGCACTCACACATATATTTATTTTGATGCACCCATATACAATACATTAGTTATAATAAATACATAAAATACAATTGATTCCAAAAGACACTTCTTTTGACTTGTGCCTCTGTTGGCTTCTGTCTGATCTATCTTCATTCCATGGCTTTATGTGGCTTCCATGGCTCTTTCCAGTGTTATGTGGCTTTTCCTAGTCTTTGTGGCATTTTTTTTCTCCATATCTCATGGCTTTACTTAGTTTATCACAGATTCTCTAGTTTATTGTGGCTTCTTTTAGTGTAAACTTTTTCCTTTTATACACGGAACCATTCTTTATTCATGGCTATCTTTATCCTTTCGCGGTTGGCTCTATCTCTTTGCAGTTGTCTCCAGACTTTGGTGGCTTTATATCTATCTCCGTGGCTTATGAAAAATTGATGAAGACCCCTGTCAACATTATCCCCCCTCTTAAACCTTGTCTCATCCTTGAGACAACAACTGATGAAGACCCCTGTACTTTCTCCAAAAATTTTCTTCAAAATTGTCTTATGTGGGCATCAACCACCAGAACTTAGACGTCTGGCATAGGGAAGGATTCCCTCGCTTGACTCACCTGACTGGATTTATGGGACACCAACCTATAGAGGCATCAACCTCCCCAGAAACTTAGATACGTCTAGTGTAAGGAAGAGTTCCTCTGCTCGAATCACCCAACTGGGTTTGTGGGATGCCTCATTCTTTCCTTTATGGTGGTGCTTGAGGAATATACTTTGTAATCTATGGGGTTATATTTTTCTCAAAATTATACCATAAATCAAGACGAATGTTGATCTGGTTTAACCATTCTTGTAGTTGTGCATTATCTTTGATTAATGGAAGGATGTCTGAGGAGGTAGATTTTGCTTGAATTGGATTCCATCTCTGGTGAGTGATTGTAACATGTTGCATTCTGGTTATGGCTCTGTCCATCATATGACTGGATTCTTGCATTTCTGTGATCTTTTCTAGTCTGCACTTCTTCTGCTTGTTTTGATATGTATTTTTCTGTGAGTTTAACAAGCTTTGTTCTTTGAGCTCCATCTTTATCTGTGTTGATATCATATGTAGCAGATTGTATGTTTATTTGTTGTTCTAATTGATCAAGCTTTGCTTTCTCCTGTTGAGTTTCACTAGGCCACCCTATTGTATAGGTGTAGTATGCCATGGAATTTTGTAGCTCTTCCTCTAACTTAGTGACTGCGGTTTGTATCTCTTTCCTTCATTGCTGATTTTCAATATGTTAAGGCTTCAAAATTTGTTGCTTATATTCTTCTACAACATCCTCGTGTATCTTCTTCTTTTCTTTTCTGATTGAACTATGTCTTCTTTGAGTATTTGTTCAACTACTTTCTCTATTTGTACTTCTATTTGTAGATTGGATTGAATGTTGATATGGGGTTTTGCAGTTTGGATGGATAAAAGCATATTTTGCATTACTTCTTCTATCAACACGCATCTTTGAATCCAATCATGTCTAGCACTCTATTCCAGGACTTGGCTACATGTAGTATTTTGTAGGGGAGTGAGTTTATCTAAATTCACCTTATATCCTTTTGTAGTTGTTTCTACTACCCCTTTTTGCAACTGAATGGATTCTTCCTTCTTCCTTTGTTGCAATGCTTGTTTGATTCTTGCCAGTGAATCTCTAGGTACTTGAACTGGTACCATGCTTGAGGATGTTTCTATTGTTTGTGGATGGTATTGTGTTTTTCTTTCTTAAGTTATATTTCTTTCTTCTTATCTTCTACCTCATTTTCCTTCTCTCTCTTGTTCTTGTTTCTTTCCTTTCCCTTTCTTGTTTTTATTTTTCTTCCTGTTCCTTTTTCTCTTTTTCTATTTTCAACTCTTTTTCTTCTTTATCCTTCTTTCTTTTTCTTGTTTTCTCTTTCTCCTCCTTCTCTTTCTCCTTCCTTCTTCTTCTCTTATTCTCTTTTCTTCTTCTTTTTTCTTCTTTTCTCTTTCTTCCTTTTTTCCTTTTAGTTTTTTCTTCTTGTTCTCTTTTTTTCTCCTTTTTTTCCTTCTCCACCTTTTTAATTTTTGTCTTCCTCTTCTTTGTCTTCTTCTTCTCTCTTCTTGTTCCCTTTCTTGTTTTTTCTTCTTATCCTGCTCTTCTTTTTTCTTTCTTTTATTTTTTCTTTCTTCTTCCTTTCTAACTCTTCTTTTTCTTGTTTTTCTTTTTTCTTTTTGTCTCTTATCTTCTTCTAGTTGTTCTTGTTCTTTCTTACTCCTTTCAAGTTCTTCAGTCTTTTTCTTGTTGCCTTTTGTTTTTATTTTCTCCTTCTTCTGTTCTTCTCTCTCATTTATTTGTTTAATAAGTAATCCAATCAATTCCTCCACTTCTTTTATCCTATGCAACTCCCTTTTAGTTCAGACTTTCTTTTGCTTTAAAGTAGTTCTTTCTTGTTGGAGTACGTCCAAGCAGTGCGTATGTTCTGCATCTATCTGCTCCTGAACTTCTTCTGCTAGAGATGGTGTGAGAAAATGGAATATATCTTCAAGTACAAAGGGACATTTATCCAAGTAATATACTATAGATTCTTCTATGACCATTTGTTCTCCTCCTGTACTAGTGGCGTATTCTTGTGAAACTTGTGAAATTCCACCGGTAGCTAAACATTTTTGATAATAGCCGTATGCTTGTCTAGTGAGTCATGTCTCCTCCACTGGTTCCACTTCTTCTAGGATCTTGGGTTCTGATTTCTCCTGTGTATGTATTGGTGAAGGGGTATATGGAGTTTCCTCTTCATCTGATTCAGAAACCTCTTATATTTCCTCAGATTCTTCTTCCTCTTTTTCTTTTTTGGCCATGACCTCTTTCAAATTTGTTTTTTCTACTAAATATTTTTTCCATTTGGTGATAGGTTTTGCAATACTAGGGATTTTATTTCTTTTATATGTCTTGGGAAGTCCCATACTTGATTCTGATTTTCCCTGTTTGTACCGAATATTTTTGTTGATATTCTTCAAATTTTCCTCAATAACATCATCAAAACTAGGGAGGGTACGTTTTTGAGGATCAATTGGGTATGCTTGCAATGCTTGTATAGATGTGGCTATTAATTCATCTGAAGCTTCATAGGGAAATGGTGGTATTAGGTTGGTACATGGAACTAGTGGCTTGATAAATGTATAGTCAATATCCACGATGAACATAACCTCATGCTCATATTTTGCCACAACTTTCTCTGATATTCTCGATCTGTTTGCAACTATCTCCCTAATTTTATCTGTCCATCTAATAAGTGAGGTGATTTGTGTGACTGCATCCATTGTTCTCATATGTTCCCAAATTTTCTCAGCTATAGGGGTATTTGTCTTCCAATCGACTATTCTTCTTTTTGAGGGAGTGATATTGTGAAGTACATCACCAAACATAATAATATTTACCCATAAAAAATGTGTGTTTACCTTCTTTAATCTGCCTTAAATTCTCATTAAATTATGTTGCTAGTAATTTTGCTAGGTTATATTCAGAGTGGGTCATAACCATATCTAATGCAATTTGGGCACTAACCCCATGGGCGCCATCCTCCCTATTAGTATGATAAATTTTCAAACAAATGGCTTTTGCAGCATACCTCAAAGTGGCATTTGGAATATTGGAGATTTTGATGTCGTGTTCGCATGTTGTGACACCCATTTCCCTCGTTGTATCCTTCATTGGAACCTTTTTCTTTATTAGGGCAGACCATCCTTTATCTCATAGCCCAGTAACCCTAGCCATTACTTTAGTGTTAATTTGGTATGGTTGATCGAGATAAAGCATTTGATTATGTAGACAACTGAGGAGAACTTTGATCACCCTGTCTGCCCTAGGGAAATAGAAAATTTTACTCCATGCATCGAGTTTAAATTCCCCAATTACTTTTGCATTCTACTTATACTCCTCTTTTGGGTATTCTGAATTTGTAATGACTAGTAATGCCATGTTTACCTCAAGTCTAGAATGATCATATTCAATAATAGGGGAATGGATATACCTCTGGAGGTCACGTGTACATGTGAATTTGAAAGGAATATGTGAAAATTCCCCCTCTGGATTGTGCGTATTTTATTTCATGGAGTGCTTCTGATATTTCGCCTTGGAAGCTCTGCATGTGTGACTTCAATTGGAGTGTCCATGTCTTCTTCTTAATTTTCCCCTAGTTTTTTCCCTAGCTCGCTTTATCACCCTTGATATTTTTCTTGATCTCTTCTTATGTTTTAATGCCTTAGCTTTTTGTAATTGATCCCTTTATATAGATTTTATATCCACCTACCGCATTTATTATTTTCTTGGTGGGTCGATTTTGTTTTGTTTCACATTTTCTGCTTTTATTTTGTGGGTTTTCCTTTTACGTGTTTGTACACGGTTTTTTTGTTTTTGGCAACTTTTCAGCCTTCCTTTATTCATATTTTTTTTTATTGTTTTTTTCCTTTGTTTCACATGATTCCTTTTTTTTTTGTTTCACGGTTTACTCCTCTTCTTCCTTTTGTGGTTTTTCCTATTTCTTCTTTCTATGGTCCTTCTCTATTTTATTTGTTTGTGTGGCTTTCTTCAATCTCTCTTTTTTGTGGTTTTTCTTTCTACTTCCTTTGGTATTTTTCCCTTGTTTCTTCATATGGTAGTTTTATTCTTCTTCTCTTCATTGTGTGGCTTTTCTATTTTCTTTTTGCTGTGGACTTTTCTTTTGCTTTTTATTTTTCTTTATTGCATGGGTATGCTCCCTCTCCAGTTCTATCCTCTCTTTATTTTGTGGGTATTCTTCCTCCATGGCTCTTTCCTTTTTTCTATTTTTTTCATACTTTTAAGAGTAAGGACACCCTTGCGGGTTTTCATCCCACCCCTCGTCCTATCCACCGAATTTCCGGTTTTCAGATAGGTCGGTGTTCTTTTTTATTACACTGGTATCCATCCTCCATGGTTTCTTCTTTCTCCTCATCTTTATTTTTCTAAGGGTAGAGATTCCCTTGTGGGTTTTCATCCTACCCCTCAACCTACCCACTGAATTTCTAGTTTTCAAGTAGGTTGGTATTTATTTATTTTTATTTTTTTTTTGCTTTTTTCTAAGTCACATATATTTTGAGTCTTTCTCCATTCACATATCCTGGGAGTTCTTTCAACTGTAAGGTTTGTAATTTTACTGCTCCAGAAGGCAATATTTCCTTAATGATATATGGCCCTAGCCATCTTACCTTCAACTTTCCTGGGTGCTTATACTTACTATCATACAAAAGTACTTGATCTCCAATATCAAATTGTTTCCTCTTAATGTGGTGGTCATGCCATGCCTTTTGTCTTCTCTTCTCCTGGGTCTGGTTATATGTGGCTATGAACCTCTTCTCATCTAGTTTTTCTAATTCTATTAGCCTTTCATGGAGTGAATCATCTTCAGTCATTCTAAAAGCTACTACAATCCTTAAAATTTGAAGCACAAATTCTATGGGGACCACAGCTTCTAATCCATAGACTAATCTGAATGGTGAGTATTTTGTAAGCCTTTTATAGGTTGTGTGGTATGCCCATAGAGTGATGGGTATCTTTAAATCCCAATCTATAGTTTGTAAAGAACAAGTTTTTGTTAATACCTTCTCTAGTACCTTATTGAATGTCTTTGTTGTTCCATTCGTTTGGGGATGGTATGGAGTGCTTCTATTATGATTGATCATAAACCCGCTCAATAGTTCTTGAATAGTTGCATTCACAAAGTGTTTTCCTTGGTCACTAGTAATGCTCAAAGGACACCCAAACCTTGTAATAATGTTCTCATATATGAATTTGCAAGTTATTTTTGTAGTACAATATTTTGTGGGAACCACTTCTGCCCATCTTGTCAAGTATTCAGTCTCAATTATAATAAATCTTACCTAAGAATGTTTGGCGGCTGGTTTGATAGGTCCTATGAAATCAATGGCCCATTTTTCGAATGGAGCTAGTGCCAAAATAGGTCTCAGTGGCATCTCATCCCTTGCATTGGGTTTCCCTACTCTCTGACATATGTCACATGACCTAGCATGTTTATGTGCATCCTTAAAAAGTGTAGGCCACCATAGACCAACCATCATTACTTTCTTGTTGTCTTCTCTCCTCCATTATGACCACCTGCTATCCCTTCATGTGCTTCAATCAAGATATTCTTCCTCTCATGCTCCAGAGCTACTCTTCTAAGGACATCATCTTGTCCCTTTTTATACAACTTCCCTTGAATCAATGTAAATGGAAATGCTCTACTTAGCAAATTCTTTTCTGTTGTTGGGTATAATTCACTTGGGAATTCTCATGTATGCAAAAGTTGTGCAATTTCATCAAATTCTTTGGGAATTTCTTCAATTCTAAATAAATAAGCACCAGGAAAATCATCATCTATAGGCCCCTCATCTTCTCCATTTTCAATTCTTGACAAATAATCTGGGCCATTGTTTAGTTTTCCAGGTTTTACTGCCATGGTAAAATTGAATTCTTGAAACAACATGAGCCATCTACATATTCTCCCCTACAAAACTGGTCTATTCAATAGATATTTTAAGGGTTCATGGTCAGTATAAAATACAAATGAGGTGGCTAACAAATATTGTTTGTATTTCATTAGGGCATAGACCATGCTTAGTGCTTCCCTTTCTGTTGTTGTATAATTTCTTTCTTCCTTAGCCAACTTCCTACTAGAAAATGCTATAGGATGATCCATCTTATCTCATGGTTGAGTTAATACAGCTCCAATTGCAATCCCTGATGCATCCACATGAACATGGAAGGGTACCTTCCAATCAGGAAAAATCAAAATGGGTGCATGTAAAATTTTATCTTTTAAGATCTCAAATGCATCTGCACATTCTTTAGACCAAGAGATTTGTTTGTTTGTTCTCTTCTTCAATAATTCTTCTAATGGGGCACTTATCTCTGCATAGTTTCTAATAAATTTTCTATGATAACCTGTGTAACCAAGGATTATCCGTACCTCTTTCTGTGTTTTTGGTGGTGGTAGATTAACAATCACATAAGTTTTTAATGGATCAATTAATAGACCTTCCTTACAAATTATGTGTCCTAATAGTGTGCCAAAGGGAGTCAAGAAAATGCATTTCTTCAAATTCAATGATATTTGCAAGGCTTTGCATCTTTGAAACATCAGTCTTAGCACTTGTATGTGGTTCTTCAGTAGTCCATAAACTATCCAGTCATCAAGATAGACTTCTAGAAAATCATGAATGAAATATTTGAATGCATTAATCATGATCCTATTGAATATTGTTGGGGCATTCTTAAGCCCAAATGGCATAACTGTATACATAAAGGACCCCCATTGTATGGAAAAAGTAGTTTTGGGTTGGTCCTCCGAGGTAATTTTTACTTGGTAATAACCGAAGAAACCATCTGTGAATGAATATACTTCTCTGCCAGCCACATTTTCCAGTACTTCTTCTATAAAAGGGGTTAGAAATGGATCATGTACACATGCTTTATTTAACTCCCTGTAGTCTACGCACACACATGGATCTCTCCAGTCTTCTTATTTTGGATCACCATGGGACTGATCCATTCTGAGTCATCAACAAGTTTGATAATCCCAACATTTAACATTCTATCAATTTTTGACTTCACCTTCACCTTCAAATTGGGATTTAATCTATATGGTCTCTTCTTTATTGGCTTGAATCCATATTTTATTTGAATTTTCATTGTCCCTAACTCCTCTTTGATTCCCTTCAATTCTTTGAAGTCCTTGGGAAAAATATCTTGGAACTCTTGTAGTAATTCCACCACTTTAGCCACTTCTTCCTTTGACCAATAGTCTCCAATTTTGGCAAACTTCTCCTCTCCATTTGTCCCAATGTTTTCATTCCTAATTTTCAAGGGCTGGTAATAGTATTTTTCTCCTTCATCTTTCTTCTCCACTACTATTCATTTCATCCTCTATGACCTTGTATCTTAATTTTTCTAGTTTCTCTTTTCTTTCTTGTTTTTCTACATTAAAACATCGATCCATTTCTAGAATCTTCTTAAAATTTTCTTATGGCTTTAGGATCTCAAGTTTTGTTCTCTTCTATTCTTTAGAATGTTGTTTTATTGCTTCATCTGGTGTCAAAAATAGGAAAGTTCGAATCTTTTGTAATGCTCTTAAGACATTTAAATTTGTGTTCCAAAAATTAAAGGTATGTCAAAAGTCTTTAACTATTTGATCCCAATCTCCAGTCTCCCTTCTAATTTCTTGATGTGAATACCAAGATCGTGGTATGGGCCCTAGGGTCCATACAAACAATTGAATCCATAGCAAGGGAGAAGTCTCCCCACATAGTCACCAGTGTTGTTCACAAATTTGAATATGCTTCTATGGATCATTTTTACTGGTGTATTCAGGAATCATGGCATAGTAGCCTTCACTCTCCATATATTTGGCTTTGAGCAATGTTGTGACTTATTTCCAATGAGACACATTATGTTTATGTGTTTCCCACAAAATTGTAGCATTTATCATTAGGGTATCATCTAATGCCTCCATCATTGCCTTCTTATTAGGAAATATTGTTTCCATGATTTTAATGTACCCTTCTAAATCTCCAAATCCTGAATATTTGGGTAATGTTTGGCGAGATGCTCATGGCTCAACCTATACACTCTTTTAATTGGAAGATCTTTTACCTCTTCTTCTTCCGTGGAAAATCTATCTTGTGCTTGCATAAAAATATCATCCTCTTCTTCCTCTTGTGTGGAATAATATTCCTCCTCTTCTTCAAATGTGTCTTTGGTGGGTGTGAAAATGTCACCCACGGTGTTATAGTTGTCTCCTAGTGTGATAATTCTAGGTGGTATTCTTCTTGCGTAGTGTAATTTTTGAGTTCTTGATTTCGGAAACCCATGTATCCAAGCTCCTACAACATTATCTGAACCTTTCAGGAGATATCTTTGATTTTACTGAAATTTCACCATCTGAGTTTGGTTCAAATTTCAATGTTAGAAAATTTATTTGGTGCATACACTCCTTGTATGTCATCAAAATATACCCCTTTTATATTATGTCATACTTCCTCTTCCCATGCAACACTCATTCCTGCATGCAAGGGTACATGAACACATATCCCATCTAAGTACAAAGTCACCTCTTCTTCTTCAGAACTTAAGGTTCCATTACAGTCTACAAACCATTCCAAGGCTAAATAACATTTTATGAAGGATTCTCAGCCACATTCTCTACCACTTCAAAATTCACCATCTTCTTAATTCCCATGAAATTCACCACTACATTCTTTAGCACTCCCAGTGGTTGTCTTGATGATCCATCCACTAATCTGATAAAGTATCTCATGGATTCTAAAGTAGGTCTTCCAAGCATCTCCCATGTAGTTTTAGACATCATATTGATGTTTGTGCCAAGATCCAGTAGTACTTTGGTAATGGTGGTATCAAAGATGTCCACTTCTAAGTAGATGACAGACTTGCACCATGTTCGCTGAGTATGAAATATGTTTCTTTTCTTCGTATTGTATATCCCCTTCAATTCTGTGGACATGATGAGTCCTCTCTTCTTTATTCCAGTACTTGGTGAATTATTTCAACTTATCTATTAACCCATAATTGATAGTTAATTTTTCTAGTTCCTTTAAGGCATTAACCTCTTCTTCTACAATTTTTTTTCTCTCTTTCTTCAATGGCTTGTGCTTCCTTTACAAGTGCCCTAATATTTTCAACTTCTTTTAGGTGTAACCCTAGCCTAACTTCTTTATCATTCCACTCCTCTTCATCAGAAGAATGTTGTTCTTGTGGTAGCCTTATTATTTTCTTCTTTTTAATTGAATGTGGACCTACTTTGGTTAATGTATGTGAAACTATTTACAAGCCTACTCACAATATTAACCCCCTCTCTCCTTATTTATCCTACTCCCCTTTACCTCTCTTCACTGCAATTCCTCCCTTTACTTTTGTACAAGCACTTTTCCACAAGTTCAGTGGAGTGTTCCTGTGTGATCCCTGACCTAAACAACCACCCACAATTCTTAGTTAGTTTACATTAATAATGGGAGCCTCCCCATACACAAGAAGGAGGGGCTTAGCCCTATGACCATTATTGGAAATCAATAATTTACACATGAAAAATTATTTCACCAATAGTTTTTGGTGACTCTACTGGGGAAGATCTTCCCTTTGTGCACCCATAAAAGATCTCTGAAAATACAAAAAAAAATAGATATTCAAAAATCTATATAAAAATTGAAAAAATGAAAATTATCAAAAATACCATTTGAATGTTCAAGAGCCTTGTTGTAATCCTATTGAAAAATCTACATTTTTACAGTTTCATTCCTTTCTAGTGCTTTGAGACAAATTGACAGAAAGAAGGTACACTTGAGCTAATCATGCAGGTGGCATTGTTGATCCCACATTTGAGGAGCAATAAAGAGATGATTTTAGACTTCCCATTGTACCGGTAAGAAGAAAAGTTCCAAAAATCCTCTTGAAGGTCATATTGAAGAACCAGTTGTTGAACCACTAGTCCTCATTTATCCTGAAGAAGAAAGAGAAGAAGAACCCAAAGAAGAAGAAGAAGAAAGAATGGTTGCACCTTTTCCATGGGGACAAAATATTGGTCCATTGGCTTTGGCTCCACCACTTCATGAACTTCCAAAAGGATCAAGAAATAACTTTCCCAAATTCTATGGAGATTGAAAACGATGACAAGATGACCATATCACAAGCTTTCATCATATCTGTGGCATTCTTGGAGTACAAAATGAAGATGTTGCAGTGCAGTTGTTCATGAAAACATTACAAGATACTGATGCGAATTGGTTCTACTACTTTCCATCACACTCAATTACTAATTGGGATGATATGAAAATAAATTTTGAAGAAATATTCAAGACTATAGAAGATGCTCATGCCCTCCTTTCTCAACTTACCCAAATGAAGAAAGAACCGCAAGAGCCCATGGGAGGTTTAGTGGAAAAATTCAATAAGTTAATCAATAAGATTCCCATCATTTCTCATCCTACTACAGATAATCAGAAAAGGTTCTTCGTGAATGCCCAACTTCCTGAAGTTAGTTTCATACTACGAAGAGTTCAACCAAACACTCTGGACAATGCTCAAGAACTTTCCATTGGAGTGGAAGATGACCTGATCATGTCAGGGAAGATCAAGAATCCTTCAATGAGGGATAAGGCCCAGAGTTCCAAAGATGAAATTATTGATCCATTTCTGTAAAATTTGGCCAATGATTTGACAATGTTGAAGAAGGAAGTTTCCCAACATGCATCATACAAGAACTGGAACAAAAATAAAATTGTAGGAGCACCCTGAAGGATTTCCTTGGAAGCTCCACCAATCAATGCAATATGTGGGACTAATGAAGATGAAGGAGAAGAAATTATTGAATCATAAATTGAAGAAGAAGAAGAAGAATAATGTGCTAGGATTGGGTATTTTGAATTCTCACCTGATGAATATTTTGAAGAATCCATAGATATCTACTCCTGTGTAGTGTTCACTCGATCACAAATGGAGAAAGAAAGATCTTCTTTTGCTTCCCAAACTAAGCATTTAGATCCTCAAATGGTGACTCTATGAAAAAAAAAAATGAAAGGAGGATCATCAATGTCCACTTCCATGGGATCAACCAAGAAGAAGCCCGAGACCACCTCAATCAAGAATCCTTCTACCTCTTTGGGTAAGTCTCATTCAACTTCTCTTGACAAATTAGTTTTGTTTCTATTGATCCTAAAAATGCAAATCTTACCCTTGTTAAGGTTTTCATAGTCTCTGATGTGCTTACAACTTCTCCACCTTTTGACATCATTGACCATTGCAAGAAATTCAAAATTCAAATTTCTGAGTCTGAGTACTTGAAAACCCATCCCAAGAAATTTGATAGGCTAGTCTAGTTTATCAAAGGAAGTAGTTCAAGTTCATGTTCCAAAAATACCACTTCCAAAGAACTACCTCTCCCTCCTCATACCAATCCTTCTCAGAAATGTCTTCCTTCTAAACCCTCCACCTTTGGGAAGATAGAACCTTTCTATCTATCCTTGTTGGTCAATGGATATAAATCAAATAATTGTATCATTGACTTCGGTGCCTCTGAAAACATCATACATATAAAAGTTGCTAAAGCTCTTGGTATTTCTCTCCCCTACCACTGGCCATTGTTATTCCATGGAAATGAAATAAGTGCCTCTTGTTGGCCAAGTCAAGGATGCTCAAGTAGCATTTGCAGATTTTCCTGACAAGAAGATCACAATGAGAATTCTTGTAGCAGACATGCCAACCTCATATGGTATGTTGTTGAGCCAAATATTCTATCAAGATGTTGGTGGAGATATACAGATGGATTGGTCACATGCCACCATTCCAGTCAATGGTAAGATGAAGAAACTTCTTCCCATTAGGAAAATGAAATACACTGTTCAAAGGCTAGATGACCAAAGAGTTGATATCCTGTTTCAAGATTCAAGGTCTTACAAATTTTTCATAGCTTCAGAAGAAGATGTTGAGCTTCCCATGTTGATGGAAGAGTATCCAAGTATCACAGAGTTGGTCAGAGAACATCATGGTGACTTGATGGAATTAGAATTTGAAAGCATGTACTTCCCACTAGATGTGAGCATGAACACAATTTCTCTACTAAGTGGTGATGATGGTCATGAAGGTCCCAACTTGCAACAAAGAAATCCTGAAGGTGATGATCAATATGGGTCAAAATGAAAAATGATACCAATCAAATTCTTGGTAGGTGAGTTCAAATGTTTCCAATCATGTTCTTAAAGTTCATCATGAAAATATGTTCAATGAATATAGTGGTGAATATGAAGCTTTCTCTTTCCCATTGGGATTGGGTGACTCTTCAAAGAATGAATGCATGAATGACAAGGTGATTAGACCTCTTGAAGTTGAATCTACTCAAGAAGAGGATGAATTCATCATAGAAATGGACTCCCTAGTTCTTGGTGGTCAAGATTGGGAAAATGACAATATAAATATTTCAGCCCCAATTTTGTGCTCATTCCCCTTTCATGAGGATAGAGACTTCTCAATAAAAAATGGATAAATGGAATGATGCTTGATCCCGAGGCTGATTTTGTTCAAAATAAAAACCTTCTCAACAAGGAATGTATGGATAAGAATATGCTTGCATCTTTCAAGCTCAACTCCACTCAAAGAAAAGATGCTTTTCACCATGAAGCTGGATTTTGAAGCTCAAAATGAACAAGATGGAGAAGATGATGTCCTTCCATGTTGCATGCCCAACCTTATGCTCATTCTCTTTTCAAGATAATGAATCAATATACATACCACACTATATAGAGAAACAAGTCAAGGAAGAGTTAGAGTGTCCATGAAAGAATATTGTTTGGAACAATTGAGAAACATGGAACATCAAAGAGGATTGTGATAATGTTGAAGCTCTAAAACATCTTCTGAGAATCAACTCTTATGAAAATAGTGATCATGAAGTAGATGAAAAATGAAGAAAAAATTCCTATCAAATGTCATAGGCCTCAATATGAAAACAATAAGCCTAAAATGATCAAGACTCATCTTCACAACAGTAAAGGAGAATCAACAATTGGAATGAACTTGGGAATCAATGAAAATATGAAAAGAAGGTTTCAAAGAAAAAAGGAAATGAGCTGACTAAGTGGGTCATCAATTGTAATAACAATCATGTGAGATTTCTCAAGAAATTGAGAAAAGGATCATATTTTAGTGATCATGTCAATGGGTTTGTGGAAGAAAGACATTCAATGATACCCGTATACAGTAAGATTCAATTTGAATTGGTGCTTCAATGAAAGTGGTTTGTCCCCCACATGTAACATAGGTGATTTAGGTTCCAAGTCAATGTAAACCTTTCCTCCGACCATCATTCCAACTGTGTAACCATCATTATGGTCAAGAGGAATGATAACATGATTTTCAATTGTGTTTCATGTGTAAGGAATATTACTCTAGCATGGTTCTTGAAGCTATATGAGATATAAGAAAGAACAATGCTTCTAAGGCTTCAAAAGGGCTATTTTTGGTCTTTTTGTCACTGTTGAATCACCCTCAAAGGAATATAAGGAATATTAAAATCATCTAGGATTTTATTGGGAGATACATGAATTTTTTTAAGGTAGTTTAGGAAGATTTGTGGAATAAATTTGAAGTTAGGAAGAAGTTATGCAAAATTGGGTCTTTGTGGGCAAGGTATTGGGAAATGCAAATTCTAATAAAGATAGTCACCTTGTGCGAATGGTTTTAGGATTTCCATGAAGAATTACGAGATCATACCCTAGGAATTGAAATATATACAATCCTATTTCATGGTGAAATGATCAAGGAAATATTTTGGGAACATTAAAAGGTGGAAAATTATCTTGCAGTGCAGCTCAAGAGTCCTCTTATAAACTGAAACTTGATTAAAAGGTTCTAGACACTCTAGAAATAGTTCAAATCCTAAAAAAAATCAAGTTATGGAATTTTAATTCTCTTCATGATCCATAGGACGGTTTAGTATGTGGTGGTTACAAACTCTTCCTGTCACTCAGCTCACTGGTGCACAACCTGAGGATAAACTGAATCTATGGGTAAAACTTGTTGAATAGTTTATTTTCAAGGCTTATAAATAGTCTCATTAGATTCATTTTTTGTTTTTCCATGAATATTCATAATTTGAATAATTTTATGTCTCTTGTTTATTGATCTTGCTAATGGCTTACATTATTGTGTTCTTTTAATTAAATGTGGACCCACTTTAGTTAAGGCTTGTGAAACTTTATTAGTGTATATTTACAAGATTAATCCCCTCTCTCCTTATTTCTCTTACTCCCCTTTACCTTAATTCGCTATAATCTCCTACCTTGCAACATGTTTAATGGAGTGTTTTTGTGTGATCCTCGGCCTAACGGCCACCCACAGTTCTTAGTTAGTTTACATTCAATAATGGGAGCCTCCCCATACACAAGGAGGGGTTTAGCCCCTTGACAATTAGTGGAAACCAATAATTTTCCCCATGAAAAATTATTTTACCAACATTTAAATACAAATTCAAATAGTATTAAATGAAAGTAAATAAGCATTAAAAATGGACTAACAGTAAAAAAGGACCGAAAAGTAATCCCAGACAGAATTATCAATCTTTAATAGTACCTTAGATGGTTTTGTCTAAAACTGGCAGTTTTGTCCAAAGACCCAAAAATGAACAAACAATAAATGAAAAATCCAAATATCTCTGTGAAAACTTGAAATCAAGTAATAAAAACCAAATTAAATAAAATATGTCATTAAATCAAGACAAACAATAATAAACCAAATAAAGACTTGTGTCATTATATGTTTATTTAATTCTCTAAGACCCATACATGCACACACACACACACACACACACACACACACACACACACACACACACACACACACACACACACACACACACACACACACACACACATGCGCGAGTGCACACACACACAAACATATTTCTAAAAGTGGTACGTAATAATATTGTATGCCAAATTTAGGTTTATACACTACTAAGGGAGCCAGATATTAGTCTTGAGCTACTAAAGGATCCATTTATTAGTCTTGAATTACTGAAGGAGAGATATATTAGTCTTGAGCTATTGAGGGAGCCATATATCGAATCTGTGGGTGTGATACGATCATTGAAACTTTATGATAAGTAAATAAATTGTTCTAAATTTTTGTTCCACATATAACTATGATATTAAATTTTTGTAACATGTAAGAAAATATGATTTGAACTACGAATAACTCTATTTTGATCTCTGAATAAATTCGATATAAACTAGGCGAAATGCCCCTTATTTGTCTTAATTTGTATAATCTTATCTATAATTCGTGCAAAATTATAAATAAGCCCATAACATGCCCCCATTTTTTGATAGGGATTTCACTATGTGTCACTCAACATAAAGAGAAAAAATGGTTAACTATGTTATGTGCAAAGGCATGTAGAGATAGACAACATAAAGTATATGTACTAAAAAAGGTAAAATAAATAAACATCTATAAGATATAATAATTGTATAAAAAACATGACATGTGTGATCTCATGAGGAATCATGTAGTGAAAATCATTATAATATTATACAAATCAATATCTATAATGTAATAATATAAAGAAAATAGGTATGTTAGCATACACACAACTCGACACTAAAGGACATTTTATGACTCATGGTCTAACATGATAAAATATGACATGCCTGACATGCCATAAGATTTTTGATAACACGAGTTACATGAAATCATAATGACATGAAAAATCAACTAGTAGTAACATTAATAACAATCATGTGATAAGAATATAATAAATAATCATTGTATGCATAGAATAATGGATCTTAGCACATAAGCATGCCATACAATATAGATAAATCAAGTGGCTAAGAGTATGCATATAACAACTATGTAATACAATACACATGGAATCACTAATGTCATAAAATCATTCATGTCATGTATATAATTAGTCATACTAAAGAGTAAACAAGTCACATATTAACATCAAGTATATAGATGAACCCATGGCATTTTTAATCATAAAACTATATGCAATAAATACACACTAAAAAAATATAAACAATAATAAACAAGTATGGAAAGTGTAATATTATCAAATAAAAATAACAATGTAGTCATCTTAGGTTTGGTGATTTTGAGGAGTCATCTGGAGCAACATTTCACCTAAAATTTCCAGGTGCAAGTTACTTTTACAGGTTAGCTCACCTAGTGTTTATAATAAATTTCATATGTATGCATATATATCGCCAATGCTTCAAAACATAAATTGGTACATTTGCCACATATAGTACATCTCAAGCATCGACATCTGCTCTTTCGACCAATAGCATAGGCTAGAAACATGACCCAACAGAATATTCCAGACGCATGCCTGGTTTCTTACTCCAGACACCCAGTTGACATTGGTTGTTTATTCTATATCATGCTAATAGACACATAAATGCTTAACATTTGTGACGGCCTGTTACATTTTTTGACACCCGGTTGCATATTTTTCATATGCCTGACGAGTAGGCTTTTAGCAGACGCCTAGTTGCACTTAGACATTTGGCACACCATATTCCATATGCCCACACTCGAGCATTCTATTATATTCATATTATGCACTTCAGATGTACGATAATTCAAATGCCTAACACTTCCATCCAGACAGTTGGCAATGCCTCGCTAGAGTTTATCCGGTACTCGAAATGTGGTAGGCCAATCATCAAAAAAAGGAATATTTTATCTTATTTTAGCCATCCACAAAAATGGGTCAGGTAGAATCAGATGCAGGTGCAACCCCCATACACACCAAATGCACGTAATACATGAAATAAATAATTAATCCTTATTTATTTTCAAATTACAAATTCCAATAATATACTTAATAATACAAATTTCAAAACCCCCTTTTTTACATATGCAACATGTCCCACCAATGACAACATGCCTCCACTTGAGGACAATCCTCATTATGTTCCTACATTAGACATACAAGTAGAAGATATGCAACAAGTTGAAGATATGCCTTCACTTGAGGACCTAATTATGAAATGGACAAAGAGAAGACATAGTCATCAAACACAACTTCAACTAGAATCTCTATTCTAAATTCTTTGAAAAGGAAGAGAATAAATAACAATCCCATTGATTTTGATGAGATCCAACAAACTGAAGATATTCCTACAGAGTATGATCAAACACCTATTATAAGTGCAACCCAAAAATTTGTGCAAAGAAAGAGAGCACATGGACCATTATACTTTTAAGCAACTAGGTAGCTAAGTATCCATTCATTGAACCAGTACAACCAGAAAAATGCAATGATACTCTAACTGAATGTAAATGAATTATTTGATAGAAACTTGGAAAGGATAAAAAAATGCAAGACACAATTGAGAAATATTGTGGTAAAGTATATGTGTCAGTTAAACAAGTAGATGGTCAAATAAAAAAACACCAAAATGGAAAAATGCAAAGATAATGCATACATGTCAAATATGCAAAAGAGTATGAAAATGAAAATAAATTCCTAGAAAAGTTTGTTGAGAAAGAGGAACAATTAAACTCATATAGGAAAAACTGTTCAGACTAAACTGCGAGCCATGCTAAACAAGTTCCAACTTCAGCCTAAAAACAACTATCTACCATATTCTATTAAAAGGTAGACCTATTTCTAATTTTCAAGATTATAAATTTTTATTTCAACTTAATGGATTTCCATCTTCCACAATCCTTTGGTCAAAAACAGTGCTTTGGAAATTTCCAAATGTCTAGCGATGATTGAGAAGTAATATTTGAAATAAAGGTGATTTTTTATCAGGGACTATTGATGAGGTACAACCAAGTCATGGATTTACATTTAAAACATACTATATGATCAATTAGACAAATACAATAAAGCCCAATTGACATATCTGCAAAGTAAGAACAATGCACAACTTGGTTATTTCAGTTTGAGGTGTAGCAACCAAAAACAATGGATCACCATTTGGTGTGCATTGGTACAAATGGAGGCAAAGTAATACAAGGGAATAGAAATGGTTTTTTCATTTTTGTTGACTGTTTCCCATACATGATTTGAATACGGTTGGAGGACCAGAATAATTCCTTTCAAACTAGTTAGACATTTGTCCATGTTGCATCCTCAAATAAATCGAATTTTTTCACCAGAGTTTGAAATTTGTAAATGGTGTGACTGATGGTAACAATTTGAGTTAAAGATGTAGATATAAGGTGGGATGAAACCTGCATGTAATTTTTGAAGAATATCCATTGTTGGACTAGTTTTTTGTACCGAAAATTTCAGAAGTTTTCGGGAAAATGGGCATTTCTAAGTAAAATTGTTGGATGTTTTACCATGTTAGGACATTTTTGAGGTTCAATCCTAATCAATATATGAATACAGAAAGTGAAGACCTTGGATAATCCATGTCCCAAGTTCTATTTTAAAGGGAAGTAAGATCTATGGTGGAGGAATGTTAAGTTTCAACTCCTAACTAATTTTTAATTATAATTGTTTGAGTATAGTAATGTATTGATTCCAATGCAATGTAACAATGATTATTTGGTAGCTGGAAATTGGAAAGGATCACAAAATGCAACTCAAACTAGACACAATTGAGAAACATTGTGGTAAAATATATGTAGCAGTTAAACAAGTAGATGGTCAAATAAAACAAACACACAGATGGAAAAATGCAAAAGAATGCATGCATGTCAGATATGCAGAAGAGTATGAAAATGAAAAGAAACACCTAGAAAATCTTGTTGAGAAAGGAGGAACAATTACAACTCAGCTAGGAAAAGATGTTCAATCTAATCTGCAAGCCAAAAATATACAGTTCTCAACTATTTACCATATTCTAAAAAAGTTTAGACCTATTTCTAATTTTTAGGATTATAAAATTTTATTTCAACTTAATGGATTTCCTAATCTTCCACAATCACATTGGTCAGACAACAATGCTTGGGAAATTGCCAAATGTCTAGCAATGATTGAGAAGGAGGATTTGAAAGAAAAACTTAAAAATGCAAGTTTTTTGTCACTGTCTATTGATGAGGTCATATCAGTTGATGACACATGTGGGTTTACATTCATATCTATACTTTTGAGAACCATCTAAGGATACCTCATTTATTAATAGTACATAAAATGACAGAAAATTACAATGCAGAGAACATTTACAAGTTGGTTATTTCAAGTTTGAGGAATATAACGGGAATGGATGATTATAGTATTGCCACTAAATTGGTGTGTGTTGGTACAGATGGTGCATTAGTAATGTAGGGGAACATAAATGGTCTTTGCATTCAAACTACAAACCTCTGTTGCACCATACATGATTCCAATCCATTGCATGGCACACAAAATGAATCTTTCATACAAAATAGTTAGCACATTTTACAATGTTGCAAAAGTCGAAGAGTTGATCCACGTCCTGCATGCACATATGTCCAACAGTCCCAAAAGATTCCTAGAGTTTCAGAAATTTGCAATTGGTGTGATTGATGGTAAAAATATTCTTAAAGATGTAGATACAAGGTGGATTTATATTTATGGACCTACATGCAAAAATTTTTTCAAGAATATCCATCGTTGGCAGGTTTTATGTACAAATATCGTAGAGAAGTTGACAAGGAAAATATTTGTTGTACCATTTAACATATTTGGAAATGTTACTAACATTAAGTGGAATTCTCCCCATGTTAAAGGAAATCAACTGTTTGAGTAAACATGCTCAAGAGAGGTCAATATATATTGTTGATTTCATATGGTTGAGGAAATGTGTATGTCAAACTCTAGATATTTTATACATGTCCCAAGACAGTTTTAAAGGGCCTGTATTTGAGAATTGGAAAATGTTAACATACATCAAGGATCCTAACTACTATTTTAAATTCAATATTAAGGATTATCTTTGTATAGTTATAAATGGGAAGGAGATACCAATGCATACGTTTCAACAAAGAGTTGATTTGGTTGGAGCAGAAATTGAAGAAGTTCATGTAACACGCATTTTATATGACAATGTTATTTCTGATACAAGATGAAATTGAGAAAGATTTCACAAAGTTTATTTGTAGAAATTTGTGATCATTTTAAAAGGGATGATCTTCTAGAGGCTATGGGAGTAGTGAATCCCATATTTTGGAACATCCTTGATGGTCATAGTGAAGAACTTGTAGGTAATTTATTTCAGAAGTATATGTTTGTTTTGGTAAAGCATTTCAGCAAGATTGTACAGATAAATGGTGTTGAGATTAAAGGTATTTTGCAAAAATATTTACTGATAGCTTAGTCAACACATTTTGCACTTACAATGTTTGATCAGTATCGACACCTAAATGAACCAACAGAAAATGGAGCTATAACAAGGCAATGGAAAAAATTGAATCCAAGTAGCGTCCTACAAGAAAGTCTTAGTGAATATTTTTGGCTATGTGATATTTTTTAAATGATGATTTTGGGATCAGTAGAAGATGAACGTGTCTTTAGTGCATTATCTTTTGTGAAATCAAAGCTTCGAAACAGGTTGGATAAAAATTTGGAGACATGTTTGAGATTGTATGTTTCACATTATCCAGTGGATGCATTTCCTTATGAAAGGGAAATTGTGACTTGGACTTCACTTACTGAAAGAAGAGGAGTCACTAACACAATGAGAAACAAAGATGATCTTAGTTATGACCCAGGAGGTGGATGCTCTGTTGACACAGTAGATGCAAATGTCTCTAAGGAAAAAGAGATTTCTCAAACATTGTTTCAGCTACCTGATTTTTAGTCTTTTACCTTGGTAAGAGGCATGTTTTATAAATATAATCCTATCTATAAACTTCATATGAAATTTTTACAATTTTTTTTTTTAATAAACGATTTCAGTATCTTTATTCCTTTTAATTTTTTTATACAATGCAATAATAAGATAATAAAACATTAATTATGAATAGAACACATACATTATAATTTACAACTTTACATTGTTGTGAAAAACAAAACACCAGAGATGCTATGAAAACATTAACAATATAATAATAAAGTGTTGATTCATATTGTTTCAAAACAATTTACAAAAGTGCAAAACATCTCAATTGATATTTGAGACTTATATTTCAATTCTCAGTATTACAATGTCATACAATATAACAAATATTGTCTCATTCTATGATGTTCCCTTTGGTCTTGTATCATCTTTTAGTACTCCTGATTTAATTAGATTTTCAGTTGCGACATTGATACTAGCAAGATTTTCAATATCTTGTTTTGTCGCATCACCTGCTGAAAGTAAACTGGGATCCGCATCAGATTTCTACTTGAACAATATTTCTGGATCCATGTCATGCTCCTTAATAATTTTCTTCAATGTATTGTTCTGTTTATTAAGGAGCACAAGTTTTTCCTTCAGTGAAATAGCAACAGTTAAACTTTTTCGTGCACTCTTCAGATGAAGATCCAAGACCTGTACTTCATTCTTCAAATTTTCATATTTTGACTGCATTTGAAAAAAGAAATATTATTAGTTAAAAATTTAAATATGTAAAACTAAAATTTCAATGCAAAGAAAGCAAAACTTACGACAACTTTATTTTTTTCCGCATTTGCAATGACAACCAGGTTTTTGTCTCTAGCCCATTTGTTATAGTAAGCTTGGGCTTCACCATTTAAATTTTCTAACTTGTTTAACATTATATCCAAAACATTATCATTATATCCATTGTCTACTATAATGGCACCTGAAAGAGCCTTATTCAACAATACATCAATCTTTCCTGGCTCATTTTGAACTCAAGCAAATAATGAATTTCTTTGGGAATGGTTGTGATAACGGGCATTTATTTCCTTCATCAAAAATTTTTCCACAATTCCCATGTTTTCAATGTTTCTATATCAGGCATAATAACATCATTCATATTAGCATAACAACTATCTGCCAGCAAATTATGCAAAGGAAAATATGTTAATTGATCATCAGAATGTGATACTCTATGAGTTGGAGAGGGTGTGTCATCTGGCGAAATAGGTGAATGTCTTGTAAAACAGGATCTATTTGGGTCTTCCCCTTGAATCATATTATGGGGATTAAAGGTAGTTGGATCACCAGTACCACTCTCAATACCCAAGAAATCATCATCAAGATCAATTTTTTGTAAAATGGTGGTGCCCATTGCTAGGGAGACCACCAAAGGAGAAATTTGGAAACTTAGTTCCTATCAAATGAACTGTGCCACCACTTTGAGCTAGAAAAGATATTCTTTTCCCCCTTGTCTGAACCTGTCTTTGCGGCGGTGGCATATTTTTCATTTGAGAAGTGTGAAAAGGAAATGCAAAATTTAAATGTGAAAAAACACAAGAATTCAATATTTAGTAAATTTAGCAGAAAAGTTAAAGTTTGAAGTAACTGATAATAATAATGTACATTATACTTACCATGCAGAGTATGTCTAGGGGTAGTAGTTTCTTCCATTGTTAGTGGTTGAATCCTCGTGGAGCCTGTTGGTTCAACTTCATGTCGGGAAGTTTCATGAATATTATCAGATGAATATGTAAATATGTAGTAATGTTTAAAAATATGCATAGTCGATAATCACTTAATAAAAAATAAATAATTTATGTTCCATTACTTCATAGCTTGACAGCTTAATTACGGTATTAATACCTAGAATAATTGATGTAGTTGCTTGAAGTGCTTGCAATTGAGTGGGTGTAATAGAATTCCTCATGCATTTTTTGTCTTGAAACAGGAGGATTCAAAGATACTTGTACATATAGGTATGAATATGCAGAATCCTCAGGAGGTTGATGACCTCTTACTGCAGCTTGTCTTCTTGTATGCAATAAAATTGCTTTCTTCTGAAAGAAAATTGAAAATTAGCTGAATTTTCCAAATAAATTCATGAAAATATTTTGCACAAATTAAAACTTTAAACTTACCTCTTGCTCATCATTTGAAAGGAAATTTACTCTCATTTTTTCATCAAGTGTAGTAGGAATATTAGCAGGAGCTTATTTTCATGTTAGAGTGTGATACACCTTCTATGTTTTACACTCGGGTATTTTTACGGCGATCAAACTGCTCAGCCGGTGAGTAGGTCAGGGGGTTCAGGGGCGAAGACCCTATTTAAAGCAAATTTTCATGGGTGGTTTATCAACCCATGGGTAATGGGTAACCATTATGGGCTATTTTTGGGCCCATGGTTATTTCGGTACCCATTGTTTTGATACTACACAGCTTTTTGCCCATGGTTTTGACACCCACGGTTATTTTTGCCCATGGTTTTGATACCCATGGGTTTTGTATCAAACTGCTTAAGCAATTGTCTATTTATATGGTCTTATGCATATGATAGGTATATATACAAGCAAATGCATTGCAGATGTGCTTTGAATTTAGGTGTGAATTCTGTAGAGTTTGTTGAGCATAGCTCCAAATGATATCTGGGTATTGTATTGAGAGAGTGGAGGCTTGTAATAAAATCTGAGCAAGTGATTCTTGGTGGACGTAGCCCAAATTGGGTGAACCACGTTAAATATATCTTTCTGTGTTGTGAAAATTTTATTTATTCTGCCTTTTATTTGAGATCTGTAATATTTTCTGCATATTAGTTTCTACTGTTGCGATTCTGTAAGGGATTATTCTTGCATATTTTATCTCTTATTTCCTAATAGATGATTGGTATCATTAAAGAATTTTGGTTTAATGAAGTGTTGAATCACAGGCCTAAAGCCCCTTTAAGTGGGATATAGATGATGGAAGATCTCAGGGTCAATAAATTCAACTGGGTTGAATTTGAAAGTCCTTTCGAAGATGCAGATGGAAGATTACCTTTATCATAAGGATTTTATAAGAAGGTAACCCTCATGAGTATGACATGAGTAGAATGGGATGGATAGGAAGTCACTTGAGGCCACTAATGACAGTATTCTGTGTCTTGCACTTCTGGTATTATTTTATTTTTCAAAGGAAAAGACTACAAAAGTGGGCTCGGTAATGGATGCATTAGGAAAAGGGTTACAATGAAAAAAACCCTCTACCTCTATATAAGATATTTTTAATGAAAAAGTTTTTTAATATGAAGATGTACTGAGAATGAGTTCAGTAGCATGATCACTTAAATGATTTGCAATACGGTTGTAAATATGTTATCTTCGATTACAATATCAAATTTGATGAAGAAGTTAGGGCTTTATTATTTATGTGCTCTTTACTTAAAACTTTGGAATACCTTGGTAATGGTGGTAAGCAAACTCAAAGTTCCACCTAACTCAAAGTTGAAGTTTGAGGATGTTGTAGGGGGTGATTCCTAAGAGAGGAAATGCGATGAAAAAGCACATTAGGGAATCTTCTACTTCATAGGAATGATTTGACAGTGGAAACTAGAGGGAGACAGAAGAATAGAGTACTTAAACAATGGAAAATTCAAAAGATTTGGCAAGGTCATAATCCAAGAGCAAGATTGTATGCTCATGGAACTGTCGGAAAGTCTGGGCATGCAAAGAAGGACTTTGGGAGCTTTGAGATAAGAAGAAACAACAGGAAGAAAACAAGGAGGCAAATGTGGCATCGGGTAATGTATGTCAAGATGCACTTGAGATTCTTTCTTTGCACAATATTACTGAATCTTGGGTTTTAGATTCATTGTATGGACTTCTTTCCTTATGCTACTCCACATAGGCATTATTTTGATTTGATCATGTTAAAGGAGATTTTGGGCATGTTTTTATTGGTGATGATGAGCACTTGCAGTATATTTTGAAAAGGTTATGTTCAGTTTAAGATGTTAGATGTGGGAATACATGACTATTGAAGGATGTCAGACATGTGGTCCTACTTTAAGGACAAAATTTGATATCGGCAGGGCCATTTGGTAAGTGATGGTTGTACTGTTATATTTATAGCTGACTCTTGGAAGGTTACCAAGGGTGCTCTTGTGGTGACAAGAGGTTAAGAAATTTGAACCTTGTATTTAACCACTGATATAGTACTAATGTATTGTAATCTTGTGGCTTCAGAAGCAGATACAACATTATGGCACATAAATAGGCTTTATCATATGATTTTCATAAGGGCATGGTATCATAAAGAAGAATTTTTCTAAGATATACAAAAACATTTTGGAATTTCCTGTACTGTATATATGGGAAACAGAAGCGAGTAAGGTTTCTCAAGGTTGGACCTACAAATAAAGAGAGTAAGTTAGAGATGGTACATTCTGATGTGTGGGAGCCAGCTCAGGTAGCTCATCTCTTGGGGGTTCAAGTTATTATGTTACTTTTATTGATGTTGTAACAAGGAAAGTTTGGGTTTATTGTATTAGAAACAAATCCTGATGTATTTGATACTTTTATTAAATGGAAAAGCCTTGGTAGAGAATGAAACAAGTCTTAAGCTAAAATTTCTCAGGTCAGATAATTGAGGGGAGTATTGCAACAATGAATTTGTATGATTATTGTTCTAAGAATGGAATCCGCAGGCAAAAATTGTTATGGTTACCCCACAGCAAAATGGGGTGTTAGAAAGGATGAATAGAACAATAATGGAATAATGCTAGGAGCATGAGGTTACATAACAGGACTGCCTCTTTCTTTTTGGGCAGAAGTGGTGAGCACAACTGTGTACTTGATAAACAGAGGACCCTCAAGTGCCTTGGATGGAGGCATACCTGAGGAGGCTTGGTATGGTAAGAAATTTGATTATTCATTTCTTAGATTCTTTGGATGTGAGGTGTTTGTTCATATAGACAAGGATGATAGGACCAAGTTAGAGGCTAAATCAGAAAAATGTACTTTCATTGGTTATGGTGGTGATGATCTTTTAGAAATAGATGTTGGAGTATTAAGGACAAGAAAATCATGAAGAGGATCTAGGGATGTGGTCTTTAATGAGAAAGTCATGTATAAGCATATAGTTGTAGGAAAACATGGAAGAATCCAAGAAAGAATATGCAGTGCAGTAGAGGGGGATCTTCCGGATGGGAAAGTGACACATGAATCAATTCAGGAACCTCCTCAATAGGAACCCCCAAACTCCTATATTGAGGAGTGTCTTCTAGGGTAAGAAGATAACCTGAACATTTTTTTCCTTCTCTTTATTATGTATTACTAATTGATAGTGGAGAGCCAGAGAGCTTTAACGAAGAAATGCAAGTAGATTCTTGGAATGAAGTGGGAGCAAGCCATGGATGAGGAGCATAAGTATCTCATGGAGAACCAAAGTTGGACCCATTTGGTGAAGCTACCTAGAATTTAAAAGATAATTACCTAGAACAATTGGGTATATCAGTTGTTAAATAGTGTTTTAAGGACTTGCAAGAAAAGATATAAGGCCCGGTTGGTGGTCAAGGGGTTTTTATATAAAAAAGGTATAGAATTTTGATGAGTAAATTTTTTTCTCCATGTAGTAAAAATGACTTCTATCAGAATTGTTCTTGGAATAGTTGTATAAGAATACTTGTAATTAGAGTAGTTTGATGTAAAGACTGCATTTCTCCATGGTGATTTCAATGGAGGATATTCATATACGGCATGCTAAAGGGTTATGAATTCAAAGGTAAAGATGTTTATGATGTGCAAACTGAAGAAGAGCATGTATGGATTTGAAAAAATTCCCACGTCAATGGTATAAGAAATTTGATAGCTTCATGATATAGAAAGGTTATATTATATGTCATTCTGACCATTGTGTGTATACAAAGAAATTTGAGGATGTTAACAAGTTATATTATCCTATGTTTGTATGTTGATGACATGTTGGTTACAGGTAAAAAATGCAAGAAATAAAAGTACTCAATCTTGCAAAATATTTAAGTGAATTTTTTGCTATGAAGGATTTAAAAATAGGGCAGAATAAAAAAATCCTTGGTATGAGGATAACTTAATGATAGGAAGGAATAGAAGCTGAATTTATCTCAAGAAGAGTACATTAAGAATGTAATTAGAAAGGTTTAATGATGCAAGATGCTAAACCGGTTGGGACTCCTTTGGCAGGCCATTTTAAGTTATCAAAGGAGTAGTGTCCCAAGATAACAGCATAGATAAGAAACCAAGATGTCTAAGGTACCTTACTCATTAGTAGTTGGTAGTTTGATGTATGCTATGGTGTACCACTAGGCTTGATATTGCCCATGCAGTGGGATGTCTATGAGTAGATTTATGAGTGATCAAAAGGTAAAGATCATTTGAAAGTAGTAAAGTGGATCCTTTGGTATTTGAGAGGGAACATGGGGACAGTTTTGTGCTACAGTGGATTAGACACCACTTTACATGGTTGTGTAGATTTAGACATGGCTTGGAGATGTAGAAAGTAGGAGGAGCATGACAGGTTATCCATTTACACTGTAGGTGGGACAACAGTGAGCTGGATTTCATGACTACAGAAGCTAATGAAAATTTTTCAACCATGGAGGCTGAGTATGTTGCTGCCATAGAGGAAATTAAAGAGATGATTTGGGCCTACAACACTTACTTGAGGAGTTGGGGCATAAGCAGAGGAATGTAAGCGACATAGTGATATTCAAAGTGCTATACACCTAGCTAAGAACTCTGCTTTCCACTCCAGTATGAAGCATATACAGTTGAGATATCACTTCATCAGGACAGATTTGGAGGAAGATAAGTTAAAGTTGGAGAAGATTCATACCAGTCAGAATCATGCAGACATGATGGCCAAGGTGGTCACAAGGGATAAAATAAAGCTATGTTCATCTTTGGTTGGCCTTCGTGGATGACAGTGAAGGGTTGAGAAGCTTGCTCAGTGGAAATCAAGTCTCCAAGTGGGAGATTGTAAAATGTTTGTGGATCCTAACTTTTCATGTTAGAGTTTGGTACACCTTGTTATGTGTTACACTCTGGTATTTTTACGGTGGTCTCGCTCTCCGGTGAGCAGGTTAAGGGGATTCGGGGGTGAAGCCCCCTGAAGTAAATTTTCATGGGTGGTTTATTAACCCATGGGTAATGGGTAACCATTATGGGCTGTTTTAGGCCCATGGTTTTTCGGTACCCATTGTTTTGTAAAACCTCCTCGGCTACAAATAGGTTTAAGGATTGATAGGTACGGTTTTTTGCCCATGGTTTTGAAATAATTATTGTAATTAACTGCTTAAGCAAAAATCTTTTATATGTGTTTTTCCTGATACAAAGACAAAAAATGAATTGCAGATGTGTTTCCTGGATTCAGGTGTGAATTCTGGAGCAGTTTGTTGATATAGCTCCAAAGTGGATCTAATTATTGTACATTGAAGAGAGTGGAGAACTTGTAATAAAATTTTAGCAAGTGATTCTTGGTGGATGTATCCCACATTGGGTGAACCATGTTAAATATTGTCTTTAATGTGTTGTGTATTATTTACACTTTTATTTTCTGTAATATTCTATTCATACTTCATTATGTATTGTGATTTTGTAAGGAATTATTCTGCATTATTTTATCTATTAATTACTAACATTGGATTTGTTATGAATGATTTCACATGAAATGCACGCAGCTTAAGTATATAGTGAGTGAACTCACAAGTGTATCCATTTATATGACCAAAATTATGCTTATCCTACAATTGTGACTAGTCTTAGCTTGAAAAATATTCAATACATACCTTCCAAAAATGGTTCTAAGCCACTTGAATAGTTTGTTATAGATAACCATCCCAAAAATCTTAATTTAAAATTTATAGCATTTACTATACATTTGTCATTCAGAAAATAAAATGCTTATACATAGAATATTAGCACTGATTTAGACATATTAGGAAAAACATCGTATGTGATAAAAACTTTATGCTCAATTTGTCTTCAACATGTACTACAATCCTCTACAAATCCAAATAATTTTTATCCATGTTTAGGAGTAGTAAAGATTTTTGTAAATGAACTGAATCGCATTCTCAACATTTCCATTATGCCCACACTAGAGCGTTGGATTATCTTCTAAAAATGTCCCATAAATAGCTACAAAGGTATTCATGAAATAATGATCAAATATTACCAATTAGAAGACATAACGTGACATTTTAAGGGTTGGCTCAAATTAAATTGTAGTAGCCATTGTCAAGGATATCCTGCTACATGTAAATTATCCCTTACAAAAATGAAAACTATTGTACCTACTCATTCACTGAATGGGTCTTTGGCCATGCAGCTAATACAATAATCACTTAATAAACTATCATAGAAGCTTATGTATTACTTTAACTAGGGACCTTAGGTCAAGGAAATATATCAATGAAATACAATAAAAATTTAACTAGTGGTAGTTGTTTTGAATGTTGGAAACCATTCTATCTACCCATTTGGGATATGCAATGACCTTCAAACCATTGTTATGCACCCTAATATGCCAAGCCTCATGTATAACTTTAAAACCTAATTAAGCAATTCCCTATACTATTGATTTTACAACTGAATAGAATAACTTAGTATAAACAACATTTGAGTAACTCATACTATGAGACTAACATTTAGAGAATGAAATAGGCTCTTGCAAGTGACCCTATATATAGAGAATTTTGACAGATGAATACATGTAAAGTTATTGCCTTGGTAAATGGTTTTAAAAACAAGACTTTTTAATGAAATAAATTATCAAAGAGAATGTTATTCCAAATATGATGATCACCAATGATGTAGGAAATGATGCATATGTTAACACCATGAGAGGATTCATATCGTAACCGAAAAACATAACAAATATATTTGACAATATCCACATGTTGAGTGCGAGCCATTTATCTCCCTTGGTTTGCAGACTTTGTTTTACACGATTTTCTGACTCAGGTGTATTGGCATATGTATTAAAAAGGTCATATTCTTGCATGGTGAAACTGTGGGATGCTTAACTATATTTACTTGTATGGCACACCATTTCAGTTATAAAATTCCTCTCAGCTAGTTGTATGTATATGCCACCATCTCTCCAACATGGGCATGGATTACATGAATCTCCCCATATGTTGTGATACTCCATTAGGTATGGAAGTTGGCTACAACTCCATAGAATCTATGGGCTATTGATGCTCGCATGAATTTTTTCTTTATTCCATCTTCACCTAAAATCCCACGATGGCGGCCCTAGTTCCGCCTCCCCTTTTCTCGGATATATTATTCTCTTGAATCAGCATATACATTTTCCCCATATTTTCCATCAATACGAAACCCATTTTTTACAATTCGCCAAAGAAAATCTAGGTTGGATTTTGGTAAGGGGTCTTAAAGTGAACCCTGAGTCATCTAGTGTAGCACAATAGAGTATCTAGAGTAAATCATGTGTCATAAGGTATAAGTCAACATAAGATATCTACTAAATGAATCTATGTCGTCAATGGAAAATAATGCAAAATATATAACTTGATAATGTTTTATGTAAAATTCTCTCGGTGAAGGCATGCCACCAATGTGGAAGGTTTACCCTAGTATATAAAGTTAAGGAGAGTGAAAACATATAAGTATGTCCCACTTTTTTGTAATTATTGTACCTTTATAAACATGAATTTTTTCAGTTTCATTGAAATTCCAGAGGTAATTGCCACAAAACCATGCACATTTATGAAATTCCATGAACTAACGAAATGTTGTGTTTAGAGTGTAGAATACATGTAAATTTTTTTTTTTTTAGAAAAAAATATGGTATTTTTCTTAATTTTATTCATATGTTGTTTCTTATTTTATAGTAGAGCAACAATGTGCCAACGTCGTGTTTTTTAATGAAAACTTATTTTTCACCATGAAATTTTAGATATATGTTCTAGATTTGAATATTGAGTGCCTGAAAAATTTGCATGTTTTTTTTATTTATATATATTTTAATTAAATTTTTAGTGAAGATATTTTCAAATTAAGGGCATACATATGTTTATGACAATATATTTCCATATTTATATCTACTTTGATTTTTTTTATAAGTATGAAGAAGACTTCAAAACCTAGTAAAATTATTTTTTTCAATTTTTTTTGATATATTTTACTATTTTCAAATTGTGTTGAAAGTGTACTACTGATTGTCGTAAAATACCATACATTGGAAAAAAATAAAAAAATAGTAAACCATACTTTTAAAAAATAAAAATTATATTTTTAGAAAGGTAATAAAAACTATATTTTGGTATACATTTTTGTAATTTAACTAATTAATTAAACCTAAATACATGGCATCTATGTGGCACATTTTGGCCTATAATTATCCTCCAAATGGATTAAGGGCCAAAATATGCCACATAGGTGCCACATAGGCACCACATAAGGGTGTTTGTGCAAATAGGGGTTCATGGGCGAACACCCCTTCGCGTGAACACCCAAAACACAAATTCCGCTGCCTACTCCGCCACCCAAACACCACCAACTAAACATTTAATTTTAGACTTAGTTTTAAAGTTAAAATTTAATTTTTAATAATTATAGTTTGAAAGCATAGTTTTTTAAATGTTGTTTTTATTTTATTTTTAGATTCAAAATTTTAATGAAATTATAATTTTAAAATATAGTTTTTCATATTATTTTTAATTTATTTTTGTTTGCTTTTAATCAAAAGTGTATATTATTTTTAAATCTATTTTTTAAAAACTATAAATAAAAAAGTGTGTTATTATATATATATATATATATATATATATATATATATATATATAATTATATTTAAAACATATTATATATATCTAGTTAAATTTATAAAAAGACATTATAAAAATTTAATAACTGTATATTAGATTTAAATTGTTTTAAAATTAGAAAAGTAGTTTTAAAGTTAGAAAAATATCTAATTAAATACAACCTATTTTTAATGTCACTAATTAAATACAACCTAATCTATTAATATTTCTATATAATAAGAGCAAGTGTATAGTTTTCCTTTGAATTTATTCTTAGATCCAGATCTAGCTCAATTTGTGTGTGCAGGTGAAAATTAACGAAGTGGAGGAATCATGGGAAATAAGAAGAATAACAAGAGAAAATATAGCGAGGCAGATCTAGAAGAGAAGCGTGTTAGAAGATCAATTCGTAGGGAGAGACAAAAAGAGAGAGAAGGCTACAGAAGAGGCTGCTAAACAAGCAAACATTGGTACATACATACTTGAAACCCTTGAGATCGTAATTTTATTTTGATATATATGTATGTTAAATCGTCAAAAGTTTCTTGTTAGTTGAACTAGGGTAAATATATATCTTTGAGCTTAAATAACATATAGTTTCAAAGATAGTAAAAGAATATTAGATTATAAATAATATCTGATATAGTATTTTCACTGTATTTATGTGTTTTAGAATACAATCTATGATTAGTAAATATGTCTTTAACTCTAAAAATTGGTATCCCTTAGACAAGTTTGGCTATAAACCTATCCTCCTACCAACAAATCTAGCTTGCACATAATTTTAAATCCTCATATTATCATATATTTGCATAGTTTCAAGACATGTTGTCATACCTCAAATTATAGCATGTGTGTTAGACTCATATTATCATAGATTTTCATAGTTTAGAGATCACTCCTCATCTAAACTAGGATTATCACTTTTATCATTAAGGGGTAAAAAATATGGTTATTTATAACATATCATCCATCACATTCCATGCTTCTAAATTATTGGCATTCACACCTATGTAAAATATAAAATATATGTTAAGTTAGGTTGCCTTCCCTAAAAAATTATTAGAAGCCACATTTTGAATGATCAAGAGCTATCTCCTGGACGCTTCTTTAATCTTGAGTTGTTGATTAATCCTATATATTTTTCTATTCAAACTTCAAAGGTCTTCTTAAAACATCTTGGTATGCATCCATTAATAAGATATCCCATAGAACTCTATCCTTAGGTTGACCAATATTCTTCTCTAATTCACATTATTTTTTCACAATGATTGTTATTCCTTTCATAAACCATGTCACCTTCTAGATAAGGATTTTGATACGGTCTCCATTCCAATCCTAACTTCCATATCATCTTCACAAATACCAATTTTTTTATGCTATCATTTTTTATCACCACCATGCAACACATTCCTCTTGTTGTGTATCTTGTGTGAATAATGGGTCTCCTATCTCCTTGTATCTCTTATCTTCATCTAATAAACCTTATTATTTTCTTCATTATGAGTACTAATTCACCTAGCTCATGTTCATCTACGTAATTCTCTAGAGCTTTAACTTCCTCTTCTACATACATGAAACATGTTCACAAGTGTATCCTCATTATTTCCATCATCCTTATGTCCATATGGAGACTCAAAATCTGTATGTCCAACCTCTATACACCAAAAACATACTACACTATTGTATTGATATACTACGCTAGTTTCTCGCGATCCATTTTATTATGATCAACTCTAATATTAATCTTATAAAGATCCTCTACATACAAATTATGTGACCACTTCAATAAATTCAACAAGTAATACAAAAAATATTTTTTCCTTTCAACTTCACAACCATACACTCCTAATATTTCATTTGTATAATAGTTTTTTGCATGCTTTCATAATATTAATTTTGTAGAATACCTAGAGGATTTCAATACATTTTTGGCATCTTATAGAGTTTAGAACATATTTTCAAAAGTTGGTACAAGTGCAAGAAAAAAACATGTTGATAATAAGAAAATATTTTCACACAAATTGGAGGTTCAATAAATTCATCATGACATCTCCACATCATACATAAAACTTGAGAAGGGTGACACAATGATTTAGATTATTGGTACAATAATTAAGCACTTGGTGCAAGACCAGGATATTTCATACAATTAAAAACATTATGCCACCCTTTGTCTTCATGTGAGGTATCACATAATTCATTACTACAAGTTCATGTTATCACCAAAGGTTCATATTGATGGTGAACATCTACCCTTGAAACCAAAAATACATTAGAGGTCATTTGATTGAACACATAGGGATTTACTTGGAAGATTGGTTCACATTCTTGTGTACATGACACATGTGTATGATATTCAAGAGTGTAAGAGTTTGAATTCACATTTGTTTGTTGCATAAAAGGAGATGAAAATTATTCACATGACTAATAATTTTGTTTATTGACAGAACTCAAGTTTCTTTGAGTTGTTATGTTATGATTGTAAATCAATTAAAAAATTTTTTGGGCCTCATCTTATATAGTATATTATTACACATTTAATATAGGAGACTTCAAAATATGTCACATGGGTAGCATATAGTTGAGAGATACTATTATAAGTAGGTGGTGATTAGATCTATAGGACCACATTTTAAAATTGAGTGAGGTAATTCATAATCAAGTTTGGTGGTGCTTTTGGGAATTCATTAAAATTGGAGTAGTTATAAACTATCTATTGTCATAGGTTGACCTAATCAAATCAACTTTAAAATGTTCTCATTGTATCTCCTCAAAGATTGTGTAATGTTTTTATCTATTTTTTATCATCCTTAGGAATCTAGTATTACCTTTACTCTTAGGATTGACCTTTACTCTTACATCCTTAGGATTATAGTAAGACCTCACACCATTTCTTAGACATAGGATTTAAAACCCAACACCTTTTTGTAGTACCAAAATATTTGTCATATGTACTAGGTCACTACTATTCTCCATCTTAGCACTTTAGGAATCAATGCACACTTTATATAATAAATATACAAACTATCCCCTATCTCAAAGCTAATTCCAACTTTACCTTAGACAAGTTTGTGGACCCAAGAAAAGATCAACTAATGAACCTATCGACATGATATGAACCCATCCCTTGTACTTTTAACTATTATATTTTCAAATTCATAGTTTAGCTTTGTTAGCCCATGTGTTACATTCACATTGTTAAAACCAAGCCAATTGTTAATTTCCAAGTGTGAGGGCTAAATCAAGGGATCTATTTTTTTATTTTTTTGTATCACTCTCCATCTCAAATTAGAGAATTGGGAGACCTATGTGTGGCTTAATCCCTCTTAAAAGAATTGGTACATATGGATAATCACATCAATTTAAGGGTATGGTGAGGTCATTCTAATCAAATGATGGAAAAATCATTTTTAGGTCAATGAGGGATTGAGAATAATTATCCACTCATAAAACTATCATTCCCAAGACAAGCATTGATCTAGATGCAAGAAAACTACTTTAAGAATACAAGAGAACCATATCCCAAAAGCATATTTTAACTTTAAAAAATATAGGGTAAATTCATAGCCTGTCATATAGGTTTTTCCATAAAGTCCTTCTATAGTCAAACATGTCTTGAACACACTTTTAACTCCCTATATTTTACAACCATCTTGATGACACTCTACCTGTATTATTCCTCTAAAATCAATCCACCATCACAAAGTCTGAGGCTAGTGCATAGTAATGTATTTCTAACCCTAGATTTTTAACTATAATTCAATTGATAAATCTATCACATATCTTGTGACATGATCTAAATACATAATTTATAATTATTTAGATTATCATGATGTTTTTCTAAATTATATTATACAACTAGTAATCATATTGAGGTCCTTAAATCTAAATTCATTATTTCATTTTTTTGAATCCCTTTTATTCTTTGAACTTCACAACATAGGGTTTCATTTTTCACCCTTAACATATATGTGTACAATCATTTAATACATCTAATGTTCTTATTATGGGGGCATCAAACATTACTTCTCATATTACCATGCATACTCTTACAAAATATATGCATTGCAGTGTAACACCTAGCCCTATACATACATATTGTTGTAAATCCTCTTCTTAATATGTATTCTCAACATATGCATGACATGCAAGCTCAATTATAAATTTTTCCACAAGTAAAATTCAACATTAATACATGATTTATTGGTTTAATTGACCATACTTTAGCCCTTGAGATACATATTTATCATTTATGACATGGATTTTTTCCTACCCAATTTTTCCTTATGTGATGGAAAGACTGATCCACAACATCATCTTTATGCATTTTTCACTTCGTATATGGACTGTGTTACTTTAAGTTACTTTAAGTATTCGTTTCTATTCTTATCCCACAACATAGGGAAAAATTCATGTTTTCTAACTTCATATCCTTGTAAGAACTATGCCAAATGGTGAAAATCTATGTGACTAATATCCTAATAGCTAATATGATAATATATGGTGAGAAAATATCTACTTATATTAGATCTACATTCCAATAAAATAGCTAAAGGATATATGCATGAAAATAAGAAGACTAAAGAAAAAATTAATCAATGTTGCAAAACAAGCTCTATATATTTTAAATCATTCATGAATGGTGTAATCATGTATTTTAATTTTTTTGCAATGTTTATGGACACAAATGATGTGGAACATGAAGGCCCCCATCTCCTAAATCATATGATTATTTGATAACAGAAGTTATGAAATTACTTCCCAAGAAAAATGTCAAACACTTGGTGAAGATGGATTTCAACAAATTAAAAGAATTTGCCAACAAGAACCACTATCAAGAAAGAAAAAAACAAAATCTGTTGAGATATTATATAGTGAATTTGTTAATTTGACTACAGTTGCTAGAGAACATTTTTTGGTTTCATTCTTGAATCATGTTGATATGAAGGAGACATTACAATTTTTGGGTGTCGATTTTGGATGGGGAAAGTCACAACAATTAGAATAATAATTTTTGTGAATGTGTCTAAAGGAATAAGTTCAATGGAAAATTAGGTGTCTCCACCAACGTTCACGGGGCTACTCCCCTCTGCATTGAATGGTGCAACTCCCATGATTGAAAGTAAACTAATCCTAATCCTATATAAATGATGTGGGTGGCCAAATTGGTTGGGGATCACACAAGGAAACTCGATTGAACTTGTGGAAAAGTTATTGTACGGGGTACAAGGGAGGAGATTACAATGATGAAGGGGAAGGATAGAAATCAGGAAAGGAATATTAATGTCGTGAGTAGGACAATTGCAGAGCTCACACCCAATAATCGGAATACTTCAACGTTCAATATAGAGGAAAGTACAATAAAGCTATCTAGTGATATGGAAAAACCTAGATACCAAGTTCTCATATTCATCTACCGAAGATACAAATCCCTTGCATCACTATGCTTGCAAAGTGCATAAAAGAGAGAAGTGGAAGAAACAAAAGATGTTTATAACAACTATGCTTATTATGTCAATGATGAGAGGAAACAATGCATAAAAAGTTGCACACATTCATACATCTTGGAGAGAAGAAACTTTATTCCTTGATTGAAATTTACACAAGTTGTACAAAACAAGGGAAAATAAGAAAGTTGAAGAAATGTAGCTTTATTTCATGTATATTGATGACACAAAGTTCAACAAACTCAATCCACTATTGCTACAAAGTAAAAATTTTTTAGGATCCTTTAGGAATGGGGAAGCCATCCTAATTTATAGCGATGTGAATTGACTCTTTGCCTACCCCCACATGACTCTTCGTTGTCTCATTCAACTCGTGACTTTTCACCTTCCTAGGAAGTGAGAAATAAGTTCCCTTTTTATAAATTAAAGGGAATTTTACAATGTTACTTTATGAAGTCACTTAAGTGAATGAGACAAAATACAATGATTATGCCCAATGAAGAATTAGAAAGGGGAGAGAAAGAAGAAGGAGAAAGGGAGAAGGAAGGAATAGGTTGTCATATTTGATAAAGAAGCTCCCTGTGATGATGAACCTTACTGAATCATGCCTCTTGATGATGGATCTCTGGAGTGAGTTCCTTTTCCTTGAATTCTTTGTTGAATTGAGCTATCACAACTGTCAACTTATCTTCCCCTAGAATGCAAACACAACCCAACACCTTGGTCCATGTCTCGAGGACACCACTGATCCTTTTACATTAATGAAGCCATCCTTCGTGATCCATTGCAATTATGGCAATGTAACTCCTGATACCGGATAGGGACTCCAAATTGTCTTTATTGAAGGAAATAATGCCACCTTCCTCCTTCTTGACCATCTCCTAAAATGCAATGATGAGCTCCTCTGATGATGAGTCCTCATTGAGTGGAGGGAATTCAAACCTTTGAACATAATGGTAGACTTCATTCAAGATTATAGAAACTGACAATACCCATAGGAGTCCAATTCGGATATGGCATTCTTGAGCATTGCATACCGTGCATCCATGATGTGGATCCAAACTTGAGAAAGTCTTCGGAAATTGATGCAAACACTTCCTTTCTCACGAGGGTGTGAGAATAAAAGAACTCATTTCAGACACTAGTGGGAGTACCTCCTCCAAATGACTAACCTATTTTGCAAACTCCTCCTTCATCTTGTTTACTTTAGACAATGTTGCACGAGCATACTAGATGAGAGAAATGATGTCTGGACACAATGCCTTGCCTTGCTCGATGATTTCCTCAATCCACTTTTCATAGGATTTCCCCCACATCATGTATTCATGTAATTTCTTGATTTCCTTGGGGTCAATATTGCTGATTGGAGGGATATATTTGATCAGAAAGGGAGATGTTGATTCAGGACATGGGAAGGGTTGAATGTATGCATTGAGAGCTCTTATATGTTCCTCCAATTGCACAATGGTTTGCTTGTATTCTTTAGTTGAGAAAGAAATACGAGAATTGGATTCTTTGAACAAGTGAACATCACCTTCATGAGAAGCTTGACCCAATGAGATGTGGGTCAACTCATAATCAGATGGAGTCATTTCTTCCATGGGCTTATCAGTCTTAGGCCTAACAACTTCAACATACTGGTTACCTGAGGTGCCACTGAAGAAGCGGGAAGTTGTCTGGGCCTTCTTTCTTCACTTGGAATTCAACATTCTAGAGATTTTAGTGAGACTAGGAATGGAAATGAGTTGCATTGTTCTTGGCCCACTCTCGAGAACTTCTTGAATCCATGGAAATGGCTCTTCGGGAGTTACCACGATGTCAGTCACCGGAGTGCCTGCAGAAGCTTGTCATGGGGAAAAATCTTGATCACTATTGGGGAGATCTAACCCTTGAGAAGACATATCTAGATTCTTATGTAAAGAGATATGCTGCTATTAATCACCTCTTATTTTCCTGAGAAGCTTAAACCAACCAACTCTTCTTGGCTCACTTAACTAGTTCTTCCAGCTTGCCGAGCTCACTGGCCTTGCTCATTTTGAATCAACTCACTGAGGGGAGAGTAAATGATTTTAACCTGGAAAAATATTTACAAATGATGATCTCTGGATCCCTTAACCCCATTTTTAATACTTATCAGATTGTACAATGTCCCTGGGTTTTACCTGTTGCACCTGCGGTGTTCCGTCTTGCTCCCGAGCACAAATTTGATGCCTCAAGACCTCTGTGAAGGATGAAATGACTTGTTTGAGCTATAAAACCATCTTGAGACATTGAGAGGATGAAAAAAGGTAGAGATATCACTGAAAATGGAGCCTACTGCAACTTTTTGCATTCAACACTGGGACTTTCTATTTTTAGCTATCAGGATCCAGAGAGCTGCTATTTTGGGAAAGGTTGTTTTTTTGTCTTGATATCAGTATTGAGGGGTATTTACCATGTTTAGAGAATTTCACAGATGTTTCAAGTCCAATTATAAGCACTTTATATTTTTAGAAAGTTTTTTTTTTGCTTTTTTGCTTGATTTTTTTTTTTTACTTTTTTGGCCCGTGTACCCTAGTTTTCCAGTTCTATGATTTTTAATGTTTACTCTTCTGAAGGTTTTTGCTATTTTAGGAAAGTTACTAAAAATAGTAAGTGCGAACCAGCGACATTTACTATTTTTATAATATGGTCATCTCCTTGGTTTGATGAAAAATCACCTTCATTTTTCTATGGTTTTGATTTTGGATGCTCTGTGCAAAATTTCAAGTTAAACCACTTCCTGGATTGATGGCAAATGAGAAAAAGGGTTTAGGGAACAAATTTCAAATGGATAGATGCCATAAAAAATATGAGGAATTTTTTGAATTTTTGTTTCATTCAGCATCAAGGCACCTAGGAGAGGAGGATATGCTCCAAAGTTTCACTGAGTTTTCCACTATGGTTTGCAAGATACAAGACAATTCTTCATTTTTCACCATGAGGGTTTCTGGCAACAACTGGACATGGTTTTGGCTCAAAAATATTGGTTTTTTATGTTGAGAAGTGGGTAAGGATGGAAAATGAATATGGGGAATATAATGAAAAAGGAATGGAAGCAACGTAAAATGGAGAAAATGAAGAAATCCGACAATGATGGTTTGTCTTGTGCATGTGTAGTAAGTAGAACTGGAAGCAACAACATAAACTTAAAAAGTTACAAATTTTCACAACTTATAAAGGAGATAAATTTTTTTCCCAAATGTCCCAAACATTTGGGATGGTTGGTGTAAAAAATTTCACCCCCTTCCCATTGGTCCATTTGTCGCATTGTGATTTGCAATGAGGAAGGAGAGGGGGGCTAGAAATAAAGCACTTAAACACCTTCTTGGGTCATGTGGGTGACAAGGGAACAAAATGGGAGGGGGAATTTTTGTGTCCCAACCATCCCAAAAATTTGGGATCATTTGTGCACAAAAGTGTGCCCCTTCGCCATTGGTCCATGTGGCGTTGCGTGACTGGATGAGGCTGGGGCTTGAAATTGGTGTATGAGGGCTTAAGTCAACAAAATGAGCTCCGAAACAATCACATCATGGTCCAAGGGATTAAATGGGAGGGGGCACATTTTTTCCCAAAATTCCCAAATTTTTGGGATGGTTGGTGCACAAAAGTGTGCCACTTTCTGATTGGCTCAATTTTCAAGCTTGAAAAATTGACTAACTCCTATACCTTGGAGAGAACTTGTCGAACGTAACTTGAGTTCCCGGAAGAGTTTTTTCACACTTATTTATATTAAATTGCATTGAAAATGGCCTTTTAACACAATGGTGGGGGTATCAATCCCTTTATTTTTCCAATAACCTCCTAAAAATAGGATTTTTCTTTAGGCTCAAGGTTGTGCATGCTGAAAAAAGGTTGTGGACAGAATGCTTACCTGAGTGTTGTGAAAAAACGTGAGACCACCATCCTCTAGGGATATTGAATTATATTTCCTGAAGATTTTTTTTGGATCACTAACTCCTTATGGAGCTCTCGAAATTGCTTCTTGAAGCTCAGGAGTTGTTTTTGCACTGTGCATTGCTTCACCCTCCATGACCCACTTTTGTTGAAACTGCTCCAAAACATTTGAAACTTCCGAGATTATTCCAAAACCAATTTCAAAACATTATTATCTCTCTGATACACATCCATGATGAGTTTGATTCATTTCATTCCACTCTGGGGGGTGTGTACCAGCCTTAGAGAAGACTAGAGAATAACCTTTCCTAAGCTTCTAAGAGCCTGTCTTGAAGAGATCTTGTCTTGGAAGGTACTTGAATGGAATTGATATCCCTAAATCACCTATGGAAATGATGACACAACACATTGGAATACTTGGAAGGATGGGATAGGACTAATACGGGGATAGGATGATCTGGAGGAGGGCTCGGGATGACCTTCAAGCAAAAAATTTCACTGTAGGGTATGGTTGTCATGCTTTCAAGTGTGAATTTTTCCCTTGAAAAAACACATGACAACAAGATGCAACAAATAATCATCATATTATCATTATTTCTCAAGACTTGGGTGTTTCTATAAAGACCATAAATAGGTATACGAAGAGGAAGAAGACATTAGATGATTCTACCATGGAAGAAAATTGGGCACTAATGTGTAGAAATCAGCGTTTTGATAAAATTGAGAATAATATTGTGAAGGTAATTTCTTATTTTTGGAGTGAGAGGACTCGTGCTTCTCCAAATGTGAGGGATTTTTTAAGACACATGATAGGTCACAATGAGTATGAAGAACATCCAAAACATTGGCTAGAAATAACTCAACACGAGATGTACATCAGGTTTAAAGAAGAACATCCACATATTAATATTGGGCAACAAATGTTTGAGATTTTGAAGCCTTGGTATGTGCGAGTAGATAAAGTCCTTGAAACATGTTGTTTTCGTTATCATGTCAAGTTTTATTATCACTATCAGGTACAAAAATATATATTACATATTGAAGTGTGATTTCATCTCTAGGTTTATTAGAAATGATTATTTTTTATATTAGATGTGATTTAATTTATGTAATCAATATCTATATTTTTCATGTGTATAGAAAGTTACGAGAAGCATCAAATGGTACTGAAAATTGCCCCCTAGACATGTGAGTGAATTCATAGCTTTAATTCTTTACACAATATCTGATGATAATGTGGACGGTCCTATGGATTGCATCAAAGGTGTTTGTGACAAGTGTGGGGACTTGAAAATATTTCTAGAAACAAATGAAGACTTGGACACAGTTCAAATGGTGACTTGCAAGAGGTGATCATTTTAAATAAAATTTAATTAATTTTAAATTTGGATGTACATATTTTATTTTGATTTTTATGTTTATTACAAATGAATATAATAAGTTGTCCATTATGTATTAATTTTTTAGGTTCAAATACATAAAATATTCAACAAGATTTGGAAAGAATGCAATAAGGTTGGACTTGGTAGAAGAGGAAATCCCTTGTTGCAACATTCATGTATAGTTTTCGAAGCTTGATTAGTCCTTACATAAAAAATTCTCACTATGCAAAGTGAAAGGCTATGTAATTTAAGACCAATAGAGACACATTCCCTCTTGGTTCCATATTGTCCATGGTTGATTTTGCTGAGAATTACTCATTTTATCATCAAAAAGAGATTCAAACACAATATTATCATACTAATCAGTTTACCATCATGGTTCATGTATTTTATAGGCATGCACAATTGTCTTTGGATGGTGTTGAAAGTACATATGAGAAGTGAGTGATTAAGAAGGAGTATCAATTCTATACCAGTGATGATAAGGAACATGACACCCACTTCATACAACATTATTTTTCTAATATCTTAATCAACGAGGAATACAAGTAGATCAACAATTTGTTTGGTCAGATGGTTTCACATCACAGTTCAAATCCTCTCTCCATTTTTTGTCACTTAGTTGCTATCAATTTTATATCAAAATACCTCATTTATGGAGTTTTTCTTATAGTGGTCATGGGAAGGGAGAATGCGATGGTGCGGGTACATGCATCAAAAGTGATTTAAAGAAATAAAAATTTGATTACGAGGGAGATCAATTGATTAATGGCCACACTGTTGTTGAATGGTGTAGGAAACATTTTGTAGTTCAAGAAACCTCATATGAGAGTTGCACATGCCCCCAAACAAAGTGTTTTGGGAGATAAAATGTACGCACATAACATATGTATCTTGATGTGAAATTGATTACAAGTTACACATAAACTTAGGTACATGTACATTTATTTTTCTTAATTTTGATGTTTGCTAAACTTTATTGATTTTACATGATTAATCAGGTGTTGATCGAAGGAAAAAACATGGATGTGAAAGGATTCATAATTCTAGGTCTTTGTACTATGTGATGATTGTGGATAGTAATAACTGGACAATCTATACAAGAGATTATTCTTGTTTTTGTTATGAATGCATGAAAAAATCATATATACATAGTGCAATAGTCAAAAACGTGGTTATGTAGGTGAGTGGAAGCAAGTTCCTTTAGTTGTGGATGATTCATATGGATCAGATGAGGATGATATTTTTGAAGATGTGGCCTTGATTTCACCTAATTATGACCACATATCATGACTTTTTAAACATGGTATTTTTTGTTTAAAAGGATTGTCTTTTATCATTGAATTAATATATAATTTATAGTATACAAATCATTGAATATTGTTTTATAACAAAAAAAATTGTGTGTACAATGATTTTGTTGTAGGTGATGTATGTGCAATCATTGTAGAAGAAGGAAATCTTAAGAAAGTGGAGTACTACTTGTTGTGTTGCACAAAAGAGAGAAAAAAGATAACAAGTGAAATAATAAGTAAGGAGACAAAATTTTATATTGGTTTGGTTGTAGTGTAGGGAACATATTTATGGCAAGTGAAAGTCCTCCAAAGTGGGATTCACTTTTTTGATTATGAACCGAACAACAAGGTATATCATTACACCCATCACATAGTTGCTACTGGGTTACAATTGCATCAGGTGAAGAATGCACGTAGACACAAAAAATGGAGACTATATATATAAGATCATGGCAAAATTTTATAGGTCATTGAACAATGAACCACTTGGATATATACCACTATTTGATATATTTTCAATGGAATCTTTTCTCTAATTTATTTCTCACTTTGGCATAAATATTTGAAAATTTCTTGCTATGAATTAAAAATTATCCTCCTCCTATATGTTATGGATTAAAATTTCTTGAAGAAGAGGTAAAATATTAAAAAATGTAGGTACAAAAAATATTACTTGGAATAGATAATTACATGATAAAACTCTTAATTTTATCATTTACATTACAAAGTACATGGTGTTTGTAAGAATTTTATTCCTTAATAATGGTAGAAAAATTGACTATGGCATCACTTATTTCGTAATTCCTGTTATGCTTGTTCTAAGTAGTTTTTCCTCATATTGGGAATGATCTTGATATGTGACCAATGCCCCTTTTCAGAGTGGAGTTAGCAAAAAAAAAAATCAATAGATTGATGACTTTGTAGGTATAAAATGCAAAGGTTTTAGTACAAATAAGTTTACTATAGAAGTTAGAATGATATGGTTTAATAATGCTTTTAGGTAAGAAAAGACAAAGGGGAATATTTGACCTCCTAGGATAGTGTAGATATTCTTATTATAGATGTTTCTAATGAGGATGTAATGTCTTTATTAGACGACCTTTGATTACTTATGGTTTCACATTAGATTTTTCTTGTACTAATAATACACATAAGTTATTTATTATTATTTTATCTTGTGGAATAAACTTATTAGATTTAGAAACCCATTTAAACTTAGGATGTTGGGATGACTAAATATGACAACATTGATTCCTAGAGGAGGGAGAAAATATTTAGTAGATGACTTATAATGTTTGTAAAAATAAATATTTCCCTTTTCTTCATATTTATGAGCTTGAAACTTAGTTCTTATTCATCAATAATCATACTATGGGGGTATGACTATTTATGACTTATAGTATGTTTATTTTGATAATGTTTTTAAAGAAATTACTAGGAATTTGACCTTGATTGTTCAATATATATGTGGTTTTAGGACTTAAATGACCCATTGTATAATATTTTTTATTTTCTACATCATTAAGTTAAGATATATGTACCTTATAATGGTATCTACATTAGGTCATTTGGCATATGTTGTGACACTTACAATGGTATCTACATTTGGTCATTTCACACAATTAACTATCTTTTAATTTGAGTTAAATGTCTACAACCTAACTTATGATGTGTAAATTAAAATAATTGAGTCATGTGTTGATTGAACAAAATTTCACACACACACACACACACACACACACACACACACACACACACACACACACACACACACACACACACACACACACACACACGCGCGCGCGCGCGCGCGCACACACACTTGTTGGCTTAATTTTAGACATTTTGCAACTCTACAAAACAATGATACTATACATACCTTATTGAACTTTGAAGTACATGAATTTATCTTTATGGACACTTCTACTCATACTTACACATGAATGTCTAACCCAAAGTATGGAGTAAAGTAATTAAGGATGCCAAGTGCTAGAAGAAAGTGGCACAAAAACTGAAAAATAAATTATTGTAAATCTAATAACGCAAACACTAACAATAGCACAAGCATATAGTGAATGCAAAATTTTATCTTTTCAAATATCATATCTAACCTAATTCATGCCTAATAAAAAATAATATCCACATGATCCATAGAGAAAAGTGATTCTTGAATTAATCATTGAAAGTTATGTTGTCCTTTACACCAATCTATGTGTAATTTGACAGAAGAATGAATACATCAATGTTCATTTGATTCTGATTATAAATTGTACAAGATTTATACTTAGCTACCAAAATTTACCAAGAGTACAAAATTAAGTTTACTTAATGCAAGCATTATCTTGTTTTTCATACCTATTTTTCATTTCCTATTTATAACAATTATCTCCGAGATTAAGATTTGTATCACACTAAAACATCATTTGTCTATAACAATTTACCTATTAAATGTTTTTCAAGATCATCGAGTATGTATTAATGCAATTTATAATATAAGTTTAATCAACAAATTTATACATTAGTTTAGTACATTGTTAGAGAAAAGCCTCTTTACACAAAGGATAGTGAGTGTTATTCTTTACTCATATTATTTTATGGAGCAATTAAGAAAATATTAAATGATTTTAATGTATTATAAACATATTTTATAATTATTTGGATGGAATATTATTTTATGTATAATTATTTGAGTCTCAGGTTACATATTTAGCTCACATTTATGTATTTATATATAGAGATAATTTCAACATATATAGATCAACAAAATACATGTGAAATTAACAATGTTTGAACACCCAATATCAATAAATCATATATTCAAAATCAATATCTATATATAAATAATGTCCCAAAAATATATATACATGTCTAATTCATATCAAAATCTTGCGTAAACAATATATATATGTACACGAAAAGGAATGTATGTATCATATATAGTCTCCACCATATACTAGGGCGAGTATCAAATCCCTCACTAGGCTCTGCTACACCCTGCATTTATAAAAATAAATATACACATCAGAAACTATATAGAACATACCATATTAAAATATAAGCAAAATTCTACAACAATTTCTTGAATAATTGAATATATCATACAACTATTTAATTGATTACCTATGTTTTTATATGTGGGAGAATGTTGGGATTATTTACACCATGTGTAGATCTTTAGCCTGTAGATCCTTGTGAAAAAAATAAATTAAATGTAAGAAGTTGATAAAAAAGTTTTTTGAATAAAACATTAATTTCACAAATTTCAATTTAGATTAAATATTAACTCTAAAATTTTTAGGAAAATATTATTAGTGCTTACGTAATAAGTTAGCAAGTTACATTGTTTGGATGGTTAAATTGTTATACCCGTAATATTATAAACATGTTATTGTTTCGTTGTTTGTAGGAGGTTGTTTTCCTACCTCCATGTCTATATAATAGCCATTGTAATAAAATAGTAATATAGACCAATACTGTGTTTATTTTGTTCAACTCCGTTGTTGTACCATCATTTGGCATCAGAGCATGTTCCAGTTGGTGAAACTACTTTCGGAAGCCCTGATTAATTAGAGTTCCAATCAGTTTTGCATCCTGTGTCATTAGTGGTTATCAAGTGCTAGTTTTTATAGTTTATTATATTATTTTTGATGAGCATCTCTAGGTCCTTGGTTATATGCATTCCAAATAATATTTGGTGTTCGGATGTAGTCTCGGCTATGTCTGAGAACTCTTCCCATTCGATGCATCAATTATAAATAGAGTCTGAAGGAGAAAGACGTGGTTATGAGAGACGAGGAGAACTGTTGAAAATTGAATCTTTATGCAAGAAAATATCTAAATCATCTTGTACTCACAGGTTTAGCCGTCATTCCTTATTTCCATGATAGACTGAATTATTTGGATCACAGTAGAAAAACATTATTTTTTAATTTGATCAATTAATTCTTGGCTTCGTGTATTAAGAGAAATATAATTCCCATCCACTTCTGGATCTCCTCCAAAGTCTCTAAGAAAGGGATATGTTTTGTAATAGTTTCATTTGGTATCTAGTCCTTGCAGAGGTGCATGAGAACCAAGCAGAAGCATGCGATCTCTAGTTTTGATTTGAACCCTTATTCTTATGTTGCGTAGAATAGTAAACTCCATCTCTTCCTTTGCCTCGTGTTCCTTTCAAAAGATTATCTCTGTCAGTGAATCGGCTGCATCCATTTCGGGAGCTATCCACTCACCAAGTGGCTCAAACACATTTTGGAGGTAACACGTCACCCTCAGACTCTAAAACATTTTGGATTTAATTGTTAAGTGAAAAAATCAATATGAGGTGATTTTATTGTTTAGGTTTCATTAGTTCTTTTCAAACCTTAAATAATATCATCGTCCAGTTTTTACGATTGGCAAGCCACGTGCATAGTCCTCTTCTCAATGAATAAATGGATTCAGGAAGTTTGCATATAGTCTTATGATATTTACAAAAATATAAGTAGTTTGTTGTAGGTTGGTTGTATTTCTAGGTATTGCGTGATGTAAGGATAGGCCCAAGAAATCTTGTCAATCATAAACTTATATGTCTCAAATGTTTTTAGTTACATTTGAAAACAATTTTAGGTAAAATTTTATGTATTTTTATTTCATATTATCAAAATCACTCATCAAAATTAAAATTTTATTATTGTCAGTTTATCAAAAGAGTCAAAGTCATATAGGTGATTTTATGATTTTTTGATATTGTCGAAATAAAATAAAATTCCTCACTTTTCAATAATTGGATGCATTTTCACTTATATACGATGTCCATCCTGTGGGGGTGAATTGTTCAAAGATCCTCAAGGCTAGATCAAACTAATTTAACAACAAAATAACTAGAGGACATAGGCATCAGCGGTTGGAGGTCAATCAATGACCTCTCATCAGTCGCCAACGATGGGACTACATATCAGTTATGGTGGCATCTTTGTGGTATGAATATTTACTTTTAGTTTTTGTAGTGTGTTTCTTTTCAGAGTTCCTCTTTTGTGTGGTTCTGGATGCTGGAAAAAGAGTTGTGTTGGAGCACAAATGAATTTCAATGATCCTCTGACTGACGTGATTCTTACTTCATATTGGAAGATGTTCCACTTGTGAATACATTCACTTGTAATGGTGACCATGTGCAACAAGATCTAACTAGAAAGATCCAGTTAGTAGTATGTACTTTGATACAATTTGCTTCTCAGTGTTCATGTGTGGAAATTTCACATTGTGGGGGGGGGGGGGGGAGGGGGGGGGGGGGAAATGACACCAAAGTTCCATTTCCATTCTACACCCAAAACAACTAAATCCAAAGGCATCTTCCAGTGGCAGTGGTATTTGTCTATGTTGTTCGAGATCAAGTGGCAACGATTAACAACAGTGGCTACAATTAAGAACATTACGGTTTTTATAGGAAGTAATGTGAAATCTCTTTCTCTGTATATGTTCTATTGTGTAATTTTGTAATATGCAAGTTAGTGATTCCAATATAATTCCCTGATGTACAAGCATAGTGGCAAAAACAATCACCTGAGTAACTCAATTCATGGATATTGAAAGGGTTTTTGGGAGGATCTAGAAAACTACACGAGGTGGATAGTTGGTGGGGCCTGTTCACGTCAAGGTTTGTGGTAAGCCTATTTAAAACCATGGAAGGAGAGAGCCTTTCTTTCGATCAAGATCATGAGTCACATTATAGGACATGTTTCACAGGGGTGATCATATTGCAGTTGAGTGTGTGGATGTTTTTCTACCATGTTCATACTAAGGGGTGGAATGTTAGGAAATATTATTAGTGCTTACATAATAAGTTAGTAACATTGTTTAGATGGTTAAATTGTTATACCCATAATATTATAAATGGTTATTGTTTCCTTGTTTGTAGGAGGTATTTTTCCTACCTCCATGGCTATATAATAACCATTGTAATAAGCATAATAATATAAACCATTAGTGTGTTGTTATTTTGTTCAACTATACTACTGCACTATAAAAAACTATATATATACACATACATATATACATGTGTACATATATACATACATATACATATACCTATGTGGAATGTGTATCGAAATATATGGGTCTACCACCATACAAATGTCTCTGCGTTACCCATGACCTCAACACCAGCAAATAAAGATGATGCTAATGACCTAAGAATTATTCCTTCAAGATCAAGCGAATGCATCATGGCTTGGCTCATTCAAGAGTTGTAAAAATTTCAAGTACAAATATGTTTTGGGATGGGAAGCATCATAACACTCACCCGCATGCTCTGGAGTAAAATCCTAAACACACAAGCACATGTTCAATATTTCATGTCAAAACTAGATATTATATATCTTATTTAAATATTAATATTGTAAAGTAATAATGTAATAAAATATTAATCTACATTAAGGTTTAATTTTCACACACATAAAAAATAGTGCTTAACATCTGGTGTCACAATCCTAAACATAGGAGGTCCAACTTTACCATCTGCAATAGTATGCTCTATACCATGAATAGAAGATATGTTACCCTAAACAGTACTATGCTCCAAATAATCCAATACCCTCGATAATGGAATATCAAGGTCTCTATGTAATCACATCATATGTGTGCAAAATGTTCACTAGACATGATGCATGTTAGCCAACACAACTTCGTAACATCTACAACTGCCTCATCCTCAGCATGTGATATCAAATGTGCATGAGCGTATAACTCACTATGTCCTCATTGTTGCTACATTCACGCCCACTAATACCACATATTTGAAGGAACTAACCTACATGATCAGAATAGATAAATTGGGTCTCATGAGAAATTTTTTCAAGAACCTCCATAACACCCTCATGGGAACTTAGAATCATAGGCACAATGACATCAAGAAAGCCAAGTAAAAAGGGTCGTGGCCTATCTATAAGATGTCTCATGTCAATAATAGGAGGAGCTCCTTCCCATCGATATCCAGGCCTATAGCTAATGCGTCCACACCCCTACCCAAAATATGTAGGGATGTCTAAAAATTCACCTTTAGGTTTAGGTGAACCTCATCATGTAGCATCATAATGAAGTATAACATTAACTGATCATCATTAGGAAATTGGCCTCTAAGAGGCCACAAATATAGGATAAATCAAAGGTACACAAAGGTGACATGTAAATTTGTTTATTAGAAGAAAAAGAGACTAAGAGGGGGGTGTGAAGCACCAACTTCACAAGGAGCACCAACCCCTAGTTTAGTAGAGCACCAACCCTACAAGGAGCACCAACCCCTAATTTAGTGAAGCACCCACTCCACAAGGAGGATACAACCCCCTAAGATGATCAAGAACCAACTCAACCATCTGAAGATGAAGATATCTAAATTTTTTTTCTGCCACAACTGATGGAGATCACTAATTCAGCTCACACACACACCTTCAAACCCTCATTCCTTCAACTCGCTCTATATTCTTCTTCTTTCATGTCTTGTCTTGGCTTCAAACCCTTTACACACATATCTATAACATTATTCATATTTTTTAAAACATCCTCATCTCTGATTTCATTCCCTTGAATCTCCTTTCACACTCTCACCTAGGTCACATTTTCCCTCTATAGAACTAGTTCAAATTTGAACAAAAACTCACTTTTATATGATTCTTTTCATTTCATAAACACAAGATAGGTCAGTCCTAATCAATTATATAACCAATAAAACTAAAAATATAACCAAAAACATTCATAAAAATTCATCAAGTGGACCCATGTAGGTCGGCCATGCCCAAATGCACCAAACAAGCACAAAACAAGCTCAAAACCCCATCACCTGGATGAGCTAAAACCACAAACACCATAACCATGATTATTAAAGCTCCAAAATTCACCACACATGTCAAATATGACATAAAAACATCATCCATGGTCATTAATTATCTTTCACCAATCAAATTTATCATAACTAACTCAAGAAGGCTCATATCCTTCTCAAAATAGTTGTTTCCAGGACCCTGTCTTCACCTTTGGGCCTCAAGACCACCCAAGAACAACTCAAATATGGAATGTAACCACTCATTAGAATCCTTAGACCTTTATATCACATCCATGCATTCTAGAGCTCATGAAACATCCATATGTGCAAACCACACCAACTTTCCTCTTCACCAAATTGAGTCGCCCAAAAAGTAGTTTTACAAACTCAACTGGTTTGCACCCTTTATGTCACTTTCAAGACCTCCAAAGGAATTCAATAGGAAAAAATTCATCCCTCTTCACTCTCCAACTAATATAAAGCATCAAAATAATCCATCTCATGCATCATCTACCTCAATCTTTCTAGCCTGAGCAATCTTGTCCTGAAAACAAAAAACCTTCTTCTTCACAAAATTGAGTTGGATGACCTATCAAAATATCATCATGAAAAAAAAATATACCATTGGAAATCCATCTAAATCATATTTCCATAAAACCTTACATTTCCTTCCAACTCCAAGTGGAAGGCCTTCAACCAAGTCCATCTCTAAAACTACTCCTTTAGCCTTCTAGGACTCAAGAACTGAGCTTGAGCTCAACTTGCTCCATCACCTCAAAAATCACTTCCAAACTTAACCAAATCATGGAACACCCTTATAGATGTTTTCTAAGCACTCATAAACCTTCAAAAATCATGAACAACTCATAACAATCACCTTACCTCATGAAGCTACTTGAGACCCTGCTAGACTAAGCATCCTCCAGATTTGACCCTCAAAGAACAGGTCATAACTTATTCATACCATATAAAAAACACAATTTTGATATACCATTGGAAATATCTCTGAACCAGGATCACAACAAAACTTGAATCAAGTCTAACTCCACATGTAGCTCCTACAATTCCAATTTTACCACAGAATGCTCCAAACTACCCCAAAAACTAGTCTTCATAAATAGGGCACACTTTTCCATTATCTAAAACTATCATGGAAATCTAGAAAAACTCTAGGGATAAAAATAATGTCAATTTATTTCATCACCTTCTTTGGAAACGTCTCCACAAACTGAACTTCTTCAGAAACAAGCATTTTTAGGTGGGGCCCACATATAGTCACATGCTCTAATACTTACCTTTCTGGAAATATGGAGGAGTCCTCTACAAATCCAATCATCAATTTTTCAAAATCAATCAAAAATAGACTCAGTATACTCCTTTTTCTCCAAGTCACTTTTAGCTAGGGTTTAGCTAGGGTTTCAAAGCAACTTATCTTCTTAACGATCATTCATAAAAATGTGACGATCAAACCACCTCATTATTTTTTTTAAACCTTATTATAATTGACCTAAAAATATATTCCAAAGATCTTCAGGTCCCCATGCAAAGCACACATTCCACAACGAGCATCAGAAGGTCAACTTTTACCTCAAAAACACACTATAGATTACTTAGTTTTACCAAAAGTGTCATATCTTGCAAAATATTCTTCATAATGACCTCAAACTTGTCATGAAGCATCATGAAAACATCCTATAGATTTATATATTCACCATCTATCCCAAATATGTCTGAAACTCATTAAGACTTACCTATGTCAACTTGCATGTTCTTCACCTGCTTGCTTCCCAAGGACCATAAAACACACCAAACCTCTGAGAACTTGACCTAAAACTCATCATACACCTCATATATACACTATCACCATGCTGCTACCATGCTTTTAGGACTTATTAGCTCCAAAACTCATACCTCCATACCATTCTGCATGCTCCAGGGCTAGGAATAGGCCTGGAATGACCTGACTCAACCATGAAACCTCATGAACTGACCATGCTGACCTCATACAGACTCATTAACACTTGTAACACACCTATAGGACCATGTATGACCTCATGAAAACCTTCAACTAACTTGGGGGACTCAAACTATGACTATGCCAAACAAACTATGCTCAAGACAACATAGACAACTCACCAAACTTGGACACTACCAATCAACCTTCATACTTGACCTTGATTGACACCTCATGGAGACTCATATGACCTCATGACACCCTTTTCCATCAATGGACTTGACATCAATGACAACAAAAACACACAATGGCCAACAATCTCCCCCTTTGTCATTGATGGCAACCACCTTAAGAAACATTGATGACAACTAACAAGACCAACACACCTACATGACCTCATTTCCATGTTTCTGATGCTTCTCTCCCCCTTTGACATCTATGAAAAAGGATATAATGATGAAATACATGGAAATGACAACAATGACAGACACAATGGAAACAATAAACAAAACAACTTACTTGACTCAAATAGTCCCCCTAGGACTGTACTCTCTCTTCTTTGACTTCAACAACAGCAATGAATGATCCATGGACCTGATATGAGCCTCAAAAAAGCTCCCCTGAACTATATACCTCATAATTTTGTCTTCATTCATCATTTTCATCTCTTCTAGGTCTGTATCATGCTTGAATCACAAATTTTTTCCTCCAAGCTTCAACATCTAACCTCTTTAGGACCATTGTCCCTAAACATTCTTCAGTGCATTTGACCAACTTCTCCATGCTCTTAGAAGCCCAATACACATTATGAAATCATCTCCTTAAATGCTCCCCCTAGGCTCATATCCATCCAAACTCTAACTGAAAAATAAAATTTGACTCTTACCTTGTTATGCTCAAGATGACTTCAACCTTGTATTCACTTGTCCTCTACTCAAATTACATATATTCAAGTTTTTCACCTCTTTTCACATGCCTTTAAACTTTATTGAAACATTCACTGCATACCTTTTACATATTTATGATACACCCAACCCATCATTTTAGTCTTCTATTCTACTTATACCTATTTTTGAACTCAACATAGAGCTCCCCTTCCTTTAAAAGATCTTTTAGACCTGTAGGTTCTTCATTCTTTCTTCATCTTAAATAAACTATTTGAATTCTCTTCCAAACAAACTTTTATTTCCATTTGACCAAGTTATAACAACAATTATAATTTCATTCCATCCTATCATGAAACTTTGATCACCTTACCTTCATATTCATAGGAATAAATGCCTTCCCCTTATTATAGTCATTAAAACATCTTCAACTTATGTTAGACTACTTCTAGATTTTCAACAATTCTTCTTTGATTTACAATCTATGAACTTCTATTCTTTTTCTTCTACAGACCTTCAAACTCAAGAATTCTCCTCATAACATATTTATTTCATTAGATTTTTATCATTTTCTAAACAAATTCAGACCTATCTTTCTTACAAATACATCTAACCTTATTAATCCTCAACACCTTCAACTCTACCATTACATCTATTTCAACATTTTTTGATCTCAACATACCTCTAGATTGACAACTTCTTACACTTTTCATAGTTATCTATCATTCAAAAGTCATCACACTTATACTTTCAAAACATAAAGACCATCATATGAAAAATTTATGATCATCATTTACCTTAGAATCTTCCACTATCATATATTACATTTATTTGCCATGAAATCTTCATTATACCTCAATCTCTTTTCATCATAATCCATTGAATATCATAACTCTATAGTCATCAACATAACATGGAATTACTCTTGAAATGGATTCTTAGATCTTCAAATGTTTCATTTCAAAATTTAAAGACCATTTAATTTCAACCTCTAACATACCACAGTACATCTAAAAAACCTTTAATATCTACAATGACATACTTTCATACTCTTACATTGCATAGATTCCTACTTATTTTTATGTACTCATCTCATACTTTTCTAAGGACAACTCATTTAGCAAAATTCATGAACCTTATGTCACATATGAACCTTCTAAACTTCACATGATCTTCCCTTAGTAACCTTTGACAAAGACATATTCTTAGACCACTTTCACTTATTAACATAATGACTTATCAAACTTAAGTATAATGACTTGTAATTCCTTTACACTTCAACCTTTTATGAATTACCTTGAGCCACATCACTTGAGCCTTAAAGCCATTAGATACCATAAATTTAGATCATGTACAATCATTTTATCACTTTAACTTCAAGAATATCATTCATTCATGTTGATTTCACTTAATACATCATGGATCACTTGAATCTCATTACCACTCTTCATTCATTTAATCTTCATCCTTGATTCCTTCAATCTAACATTCTTAAATCTTGATACAATCTACATTTCATGACCACACTTCAATTCAACCTTTCTTACCCTATTAATCACATGAAACAATTTAAAACTTTTTTTACAATTTTCATTACTTCAACCTTAATTTTCATTGACACAGTTTATGTTGATATCACTTTACACTTGGCTTTCATTAAAAATCCACACACTTCTTAGAACATCACTTAACAGACTTTGATTTTTCAACAAGCTCTTGAATTACTACAAATAATCAAATACCATTTACTCTTATAGGAATTCCTTCCATCAATGATCTTCATGTCTTTCAATAGATCATAATAAAACTCAACACATTACTTAGAACCTTACCATTGTGACCATCAAAGACACTTTAAGATACATTATTCCATCTTATCCTAAATTCTTTACAACTTCATTGACACCTATCAACATACATAGATCTTAGAACCTTTGGTAACTCATCATAAACTAAGACCAAAATAACTTAATTTAAGACTGAAATCATATATTTTGAAGTCCTACATGACACATCATTGAACATAAAAATACACTAGGATTTTCAACCATTGTTCATTCATTCAAGACACAATCCCAAAGACTTATCCTTATTCCATCATGTGACCTTAACTATCACCATGACATTCATACATTATCCTTTCTTTGACTTCTTACAATTAGATACCAATTTAAACATGACTTCATGATTATATCAAAGACACAACCTTCAAACATTTGAAAATTGCTCATGATCACTTTATTCTTAGACAAAATTATGATATTTGATTATCTTTAGAACATTAAAACTATCTAGACTAGCAAGAACTGAAACATTGGACAAACATGATCACTAAGGGAAGACTTCATAAACTCTAAACACAACTTTGACAAATCTCATTACAACTTTTGACTTATGATCAACTTGAATACTTTAGACAAACCTAATGAATACATCAAAATATTTGACATCAACTTATAAAAACTTATCAAGACATCCTTATTGAATCAGATCCTCTTATTTACAACACTTTCTCAATTGATAAATTTATTTCATGACACTTACAAGGAATCTTCATGAAAACTTGATCAAATCAATAACTTATCATGAACAATATAACCTTTTAATGAAAACTCTTACTTGATACTTAGACAACACAGAGACCATAATTCATGATATTCATGACTTAGAATATCTTTGAAGATTTCAAGGACAACAACTTCTCAATGACTTTAGATCCATAAACTTAGACCTTTTTGACTATCAAACTAACATCTTTCATCATAGACTTTATGATTTGACATCAAAACCACTAGAAACAAATAACAAGAACTTGACATGATTAAACCAAGACATAAATAGAAATAACAAGACAATATCACTTACTTTTAGATGACAATATGAAAAAAATCAGACACCTACAAGAAACTCAAACTCAAAAACATATGGAGAGATCATATCCCATACCTTATATCTCTTGAAGTGTCCCACACACCTAGCATCTTCAACTTCTCATGCACTAAAGCATTGAGACACATATGATCTTCTTCAACTCCTGAGAAAACATGCTTCCTAGATATGTCTTAGGCTTGATGAACTTGTCTTCCATCTTGATTGCATTAGAAACCTATTTTGATAAACTTCATATTTTGATTCATATTGAACCTCTAAGAATTTTCTACCTTGATCTTACTTTTGATGAGAATCATTCTTTTATCCTTAGACCTCCATGATATCTTGGATTCATCATCAAGACTGATTTTCTTTTAAATACTATTCTATTTTGAGTTTGAAACTGTTGTTACATCTGAAGATTCACCTTGATGACATAGTCTAGCAATGTGTCCTTGTTTGTGACATTTGAAATAGACAATACCATTCTTCTTTCCTCTTGGCTCATATACATATAGATTCTAACCACAATCCTTAGCCTTGTGACCATACTCACAACATGAGTAACATTCACCTTTGAAGAGACTTTCACCATTCCTAGGAGACCTTATTTTACAATCTCTAGCTCTATGACCAAAATCATGACAAACATAACAATATCCATTGAAAGAAGAACCATACCTCATGCATTAGGTTGTCTAACAAAGTTAGACATTCTCAAATTAGTCTTCTTGGTCACCTTTACATCAGATTGAGAACTTGGTCCAACTTCACCATCATTCTCCTTCACATTTCCTTGAAACCCTAGGCCTATTTTATCACTACATCTCTTGGCTCTCTCCAAAATCCCATCAAGAGTTTCATAACTCTTCTCTAACTTCTCATACATATTCAACCTATTAGATGCATCTTCTAAATCAGATTCTAGGGATTTCAACCTTTCTTCATACCTGGAACAAGTTTCTTCTTTCTTTTAGGGCCTTAGACACACTCTCCACTTGAGATTCCAAACCCTTGATGGCTTGACCATGATTCTATCTCCATACACTTGATCTGATCTTCAAGCTATGAATCACTGACTCAATCAACCTCATACTTCATTCTTAATGCTTCCTCAATATCTGAAGACTTACCCATTGCTTGTGCTTAAAAGGATCTCCTTCAAGTTGTTAAACTTGCTTCTCAAGGACCTGCTCTGATACCAATTTTTGGAAGCACAATGGACTGAGAGGGGGGGGTGAATCAGTCCTACAAAACTTTCATTACCAAACCCATTTCATCATTTAAGTTTTCATCATTCATTATCATTAACCAACCATTCAATCAACCATATTATGTGTGTTTATTAACCATTCAAACAACACAACACAAGAGAAAATAAGAGAGTACACAAGAACACCATATATAAGTGGGAAACCCTCAAGGGGAAGAAAACCCACTGAAACTCTACTTATATTACACAAAGAAAAGATATTTAGTGAAGCACCAACTTCACAAGGAGCACCAACCCCTAGTTTAGTAGAGCACCAACCCTACAAGGAGCACCAACCCCTAATTTAGTGAAGCACCCACTCCACAAGGAGGATACAACCCCCTAAGATGATCAAGAACCAACTCAACCATCTGAAGATGAAGATATATGATTTTTTTTCTGCCACAACTGATGGAGATCACTAATTCAGCTCACACATACACCTTCACACCCTCATTCCTTCAACTCACTTTCTTTCTTCTTTCATGACTTGTCTTGGATTCAAAACCTTGCACACATGCTCTATAAATTCCTTAATATTTTTCACACACTTCCTCAGCTTTAAAATCATGCCTTCTTACCTTTTTCTCTCACCTAGGTCACATTTTCCTCTCAAAGCTCAACTAGTTCAAATTTGAACTCAAAACATCACTTTATATACCCTTCTCACTTTCAAAACAAAGGAGGTCAGTCCTAATCATTTATCTTAACCAATAAAACATAAAAAAATCCCAAAACTTATAAATATTCATCAAATGGACCCATGTAGGTCGGCCATGCCCAAATGCACCAAACAAGCACAAAACTAGCTCAAAACCCCATCACCTGGATGAGCTAAAACCACAAACACCATAACCATGATTATTAAAGCTCCCAAATTCACCAAACATGTCAAATATGACATAAAAACATCATCCATGGTCATTAATTATCTTTCACCAATCAAATTATCATAACTAACTCAAGAAGGCTCATATCCTTCACAAAACAGTTGTTTTCAGGACCCTGTCTTCACCTTTGGGCCTCAAGACCACCCAAGAACAACTCAAATATGGCATGTAACCACTCATTGGAATCCTTAGGACCTTTATATCACATCCATTCATTTTATATCTCATGAAACATCCATATGTGCAAACCACACCAACTTTCCTCTTCACCAAATTGAGCTTCCCAGAAAGTAGTTTTACAAACTCAACTGGTTTGCACCCTTTATGTCACTTTCAAGACCTTAAAATTCCTTCAATAGGGAAAAAAATCATCCCTCTTCACTCTCCAACTTGATATAAAAGCATCAAATCAATCCATTACATACATCATCTACCTCAATCTTTCAGCCTTGAGCAATCATGTCCTGAAAAACAAACAACCTTCTTCTCCACAAAATGAGTTGCATGACCTATCAAATAAAATCATCAAGAAAAAAACCATATAACATTGGAAACCCCTATAAATCCTATTTCCATAACATATTACATTTCCTTCCAAATCCAAGTGGAATGCCTTCAACCAGGTCCATCTCTGAAACTGCTCTTTAGCCTTCTAGGACTCAAGAATTGACCTTGTGCTCAACTTGGTCTATCACTTCAAAACACACTTCCAAACTTAAACAAATCATGGAACACCCTTATAAATGTTTTCTAAGCACTCATAAACCTTCAAAAAGCATGAAAAACTCAAAACAATCATCTTACCTCATGAAGCTACTTGAGACCCTACCAAACCAAACATCCTCCAGATTTGACCCTCAAAGAATAGGTCATAACTTCTTCATACCATATAAAAAACACAAGTTTTATATACCATTGGAAATATCTCTGAACCAGGATCACAAAACAACTTGAATGGAGTCCTAACTCCTCATGTAGCTCCTGTAATTCCACTTTTACCACAAGCTACTCCAAACTTCCCCAAAAACTAGTCTTCATAAATATTTTCCATTTATAAGATCAACCATGATCTGAAAATATCATGGAAATATATAAAAAAACTCTAGGGATAAAATAAATGTCAATTTATTCATCACCTTCTTTGGATAACTTTGTCACAAACTTAATATCTTCATAAACAAGATTTTTCAGGTGGGGCCCACATACAATCACATGCTCTAATGCACCTTTCTGGAAATTTGGAAGAGTCCTCTACAACATGCAATCATCAATTTTGAAAAAAAATCAAAATTGGGTTAAGTATAAGTAATTTTCTCCAAGTCACTTTGAGCTTCCAAGGGACTAGGGAGAGAGAGTGCCTGAAAAAAATGCCTACACTAAAGCAGTGATACACCAAAAAAGGAGGAATGAGAATAACTTTCCAATGTGTGAAATATGGAAGCAAAGTACATACTACAGAGGGTGATAACAGTTCTCCACATTCTAACAACTGCATTCATAAAAATATTCCATACACACACAATGGTAATGAATCCCTGCAAGAGCATAAAATAGACACAATATATTTGTAATGAGGTTTAAAGGGAAAGAAGAATTCTCAAACACAAAAGGGGAAGATACATCCAAAAACTTGCATCTATTGCTTCATGATATGCATAGTTCAATCTAATTACAAAATAAGGTCCTGAATCACCATGCAAGAGTCCACTACAAGGGCCTACAACACATTGGCTTCACAAAACCAATTTCACATAATTTTGGCTACTCAAAAACTATCTCTTTATAATGAGCCCAACACTCTAATTTATAGAATTTAAGAGGAGAGAGAGAGGGAGAAATTAAAATACTAAAATTTTACTTCCCATAACTTGTAAGATTTGATATAATGAATCATGAAATGATGGTATGTTGCTTGAAAAAGGCTCCCCATACTATCCCATAACTTGCAGCACTGAAAAATATATGCCCATGCTTCATTAAATGTTCTCACAACCACCAATAAAATCATTGTTCTAAACCTGGCCACATTTTCAGCAAAATCAACCATAAAAAATTCATAAATATCTTCATTTCTTGATTGTTATGCATCGAGGGCTTGGAATCATGATTCCAATGAGACCAATTTTGTGAAAATCCATTAAGAATTGTAAAATTTATGGTCTTCTGAGTGTGAGAAACTATTTTGGGTTTACTAGGGATTTCTTGTATTTTACGGGACTGAGCATTTAAATTTTTTGGAGCTAGAGATGGTTTATTTATTTTCACCCATCTACCCTCATTAAAAGTTTTTGTATTTTTTTTGTGAAAATCAAAGCTCTAGGTAAAAATTTATGCTCGTTTGAACTTCGGGGACATCGCATAACTCCACTTCCCTTTGCATTGTGTTGTGATTTCTGGTTTTTGGTTCTATGTAACTAACATGTCCCTAACAAGAATTGCTGAATGGTACTTAGACCACATAGGCCTCCTTTCTCCATCATGTCAAATACAATTTGGGCTATTTTAATCCTTGCACATGGGCCATTTTGACCGTGCCAAGTGGGTTGCTTGACTCTCGACATATCCGCACCTTATTAGGCCACCAGACCTGGATCATATTTCAACTATTTTTTGGGGCCCGACTGCCCTAGACATATTTTTTCGCCTTATACCGCTGGTTGTTGCACTTGGTCACAACTATCCCGCAGATTTTTAGGCATTTCAGTAATACTTTTGTCCCAGCTATCCTATTTTACCATGTGGGACACTTTCTTATCCACTTTATGTCACATTCCACTGCCTCTTTAGAATTTGGGCCCAAATAGGCCCGAACTTGGTACGATCCACATTGGTTCCATCTGCAGCCCCCAGACCTGATTTACACTAAAATAGGCCCTTGACTTCATTTTTTCAAATTTTTGCAAATTTTAACTAACTCCTTGGATTTTTCTTTGGATAGGGAAGTTACAGAAAATCCTAGGGATCATCTCAAAATCTGATATTTGGGCCTCGAACCATTTCTACTTGTTCAAGCCTAAAGAAATTGTGCAAATTATCAAAATCCTACCTTGGGTGAATTTTGGATAACACTAGGGTTTCAAAAAAATTAATATTACCTTCTTATGATCGTTCATAAAAAAATATGACTGATCAAATCATTTCTCATTTTTCCTTTTATAAATACATAACTAAAAAATATATCTAAAACGACTATGCCAAAGAGCTTAGTTCCCCATGAAAAGTAACATCTCACAATGATCATCATAAGTTCAACCATCATTGCTTCAATACACAAATTACCCAGTTTTACCAAAACTGACATATCTTGCAAAATATTCTTCACTATGACCACACAAAACTTGCTCATAAACACATCACGAAAACATCACTATAACTGACCATACTCACATCATAGGTCACAAATAGGCCTGGAAATTCCTATACATTAAGACTTTAGCCTATTCAAACTTAATCCCATAAATTCTCCCTTGATTAGCTTCCCAAGAACCATGAAGCACCAAAAATCCTCTAAGAACTAACCTGTTAAACTCAACATATAACATCATATAAACTATCACCCATGCTTATACCATACTTTTTTAGGACTGATTACATCCAAAAAATATAGCTCCATGTCATTTGGCTAATGCTTCAAGGACTAGGAATAGGCTTAGAATGACTTGACTCAAACCATGACAACTCATGAACTGACCATGATGACTCAATTACAGACTCATTAACACATTTAACATCACTATTATAGGACCATGTCTTGACCTCATAAAAACCTTCAACTCAACTTTGGAGGATGATGGACCATGACTATACACACTAGAATCATGCTCCAAGACACTCATAGAACATCACCAAATTATGTCACTACCAATCATCACTTCATGGTTGACCATTGAATGACACCTCATGGAGACTGATCATGACAAAACCATGACACCCTTTTCCATCAATGGACTTGACATCAATGAAAACAAAAATACACAATGGCTAACATTGTTTACATAATATCCCCTATTTTTTTTATTTTCCTGCATAACTCATCTAACACAAGCTCTTAATGAATTCCTTATCCATAAGTCTACATACCACTTCATTATACCACACATCACCTATCACACTAGATTTTAGTTCATCCATAATTTTTTTAATGACTCGGGATCGAAGGGGTTGTATGTTTTCAAGTTTAATTACATTTTTTGAAGGTCTTTTAATATATTTCCACAATACATTTTGTAATGACCAATTATAGTTGGTTGTTGAAGAATAAAAGAAAGTTTTAACTATCTCTAATTCAATTCCCTCATGTAAATTAACATAAGAGGAATGCATAACTATAACAAATTAAAATAAAATTCATTTCAGAATACATTTTTAGGTAACATATACCTATAAATGTTGTAATTCTATGTTTTTTTTCACTTTATTTTCAAAAATAATTGAAAACCTCCCCCTATTTTTCAATTTTTGAAAAAAAAGAAAACAAAAAAATCAAGAAAATTTCAAAAGAAAAGAGGAATGACTAAGATTTTAAGTTCATATCGTAGGTTAAATAAATAAATTGACTTCTAGATATACTGCATAAAGAGGATTAACACCAACGTTTCGGTTTCGGTACTAGAACCATAATCAGGGTGAGGAATACATGTTGTGAAGTGTAGCTGAGATGGTTCAGGTGAGAATTTTTTCAAGAAAATATCTATGCAGACATCGGCGGAGGGAACAAATTATGGGTTGGATGCCGCCGTGAATATATAAATAGGGGTGTTTGCCTAAACCCTCGTCGCGTGAAGGGGTGGTTCATCCAAACTCTATTCTGTGGGTTACGTGGAAGTTCATGCGAAGGGTGTTGGGCAAAAGGGACATTTGCCTAAACCCCCCCATAAATTTGACTTAAATAAACCCCCACACACCCCCTCCCCCGTTTTTAGAACAAGAAGTGAGACACACTTTTGTGCTTTCACCCATTTGTTTAACAAATAAAATTAATTGTTTTCACAAGTTTTCCAACAATGCAGTACATCATGAGGTAATCCAAGACCCAAAACCTTAGCACAAGAAAATTTTAAATTTTCACATCAATAACATGAAACAAGACCATCAACCCCAACCGTAGACCATCTCCTTGACCTATCCCTTATTACCACATCAAGCACACAAATATAACAAGACAATCACCAAAAAGGAAGGGTGTACACATAACATTCACCATACCAAGGTAAAATATCACATTAATTGGCCATAAGTCTATGATGACAAAAATATAATACCATAAAATCATAACATTTACTCACTAAAAGGACACCCACATACCTAGGAGAGTACGTAACAAATCACCCAAAACATAATCCCCATAACATAAAATCCATACAGATAGGTATATCACGAGGTCTACACAAAACATATAAGAAAGGGTAAGAGAAAACAAACCTATTGTTAGGTATAACAAAAAACACATCCATATTAGGGTCCCTAAGACTTAAAGTAACGAGTCTCTCTATGTGCAATGCCCAATGAATCAAAGTATAACAACATCTATCCAAAAAAAAATTAGTCTAATACATCCACTTCTCCTCAAATGAGCTAAAAGAAACCCAAAAAAGTATCAAGTATCCCATTAATATGTCTATCAGTGTATTCCTTCGATACCCCAAAGTACAATTCTCTCAAGATTTCCATAATTTAAAGAGTGAATAATCCCAATCATAATCCATGAAGTCTAAACTGAATATCATATATTTCTCGATGATGAATAACATCATCCTAGGATGCAAGGTCAAACAAAAATCATTGTCAGATCCACCAACTATATGCATGTCATAGAGGACACTCTACTAAAGAGAACTATATATCATAAAAGTATCTCAACCATATGACTAAGTATCACATATGTCTCTCCACCATAGGAGGATTGAATATCATAAGTTTCACTCCACCATAGGAGGAGTGAATATCATAAGTGTCACTCCACCATAAGAGGAATGAGTATTAGGAATCCAAGTGATGCTAGATCACTCCATGGTCCTAGATGCATAGAGCGTCGTCAACTCAAAACCAAGGGCATGTCCTGTAGCACCATGCATACAAACATGACACCTTGGGAGTACCCCCATATGACATGCATATACAAAAATAACAAGATAGAACTAGTGCATCAAATAAAAAAGAAAATCCACATTACATTTTTAATGACATTTAGCCAAGTGACCTAAAAAACCATGAATCTTTAAGTTCCAATAAATAAACAAAACCAATAAATCTCGACAACCAAAGAAAAATGACCAAGTAGACACATTCAAACTTAAAAAATCTCACAAGAAAATTGAAAAAGAAACATGAAGAGCCTTGAAGCTTCTAAATCATTCAATTAAATAAAATGCTAGTTTTGAGAAAGTTAAATTTACAAATAAAATACATAGAAATATTCACGTCAAATTCACTGTGTCCTTTAGTGTTTTCCAGTAGGGGTACTACAACATCGAGTGTGCATCTCGACATATAATCATAATAACTGATCAAATAAAGTAGCTGCTATAACCTCTGATTGAATCATAATATCTCAAATATATCTGTGTAGCTTGAATAAGTACATCTATATCCACCAACATTTATGAAAATAATGGAATGTAAGTGTTTAACGGTGAAAATGTTAAGGAATGTGGAATTGAGAAAATATACTTAAGAGAAAACAAATTTTTATGAATACGCTCGTGAGAAAACACTATAAATAAGTTTGGTAATGACTTTGGAAATTAGTTTGGTAATGAATTTCAATCTTCACATAAAATAAGAAAGTGAATTTTTTTACTCAAACTCTGCTTGTTCCTTTTTGGTTACTTTTGGGTGACATGATCCATTTGTAAAGACATGAGTCGTTATGCATATCCTCCTTGTTCATGGATATCTATCTAAATCTTGGATTTGGTCACATTGTGGATGATGATCTTATAAGGGGAGGGAGATGTAGTTCCCCTTTTGTTGGTGCTTCATCACACTCACATGTTTAGTGTCCTGATTCGATGCATTTGTGTGTTTATCATTCATGAGGCCTTATGACCCATGTAGAGGCGTGCAATGTTAATGGTCAGTTTTATAGAGGAGAAGCTACCAGAAAGTTTTGTAAGGGAGGTTTAAATATAGATGAAAATATATATTACAAGGTAGGTTTAAATATAGATAAGGGAGGTTTAAGTATAGATAAAATAATTTTACAGGTTGTGTAGTTGTGTGGAGGAAGGCCATATATACTTTAAGGATGTTGGTGCCTTGGATTTTGTTAGGGTAGGATAAAATAAAATAAATACACATGTTATTTATATGGCTAACTATATTGGATGCGATAGCTATCTCTAGGAAACTCTAAAATTTATCATCGATGTGCATATTAAAAGTTGTTGTGGTTACGTGGATTTGTTGCTTAGATGACCCACATGGCAGTGCTGACTATCTAGAGGAAAAATTTAAACTTGGGCTTCAATTTTCCTTTGAACCTATGGTAGTTTTGTAGGTATGTTTTCTTAGAACTTAGAAAAGGAAAATAAGGGGTTGATGTGTGGATCTAGTTGTTTTGGTGCTTGTAGAGTGCATACGGAAATGGGATAGGAGTATTTTTGCAATATAAAATTTTGTTGTTGTTTGTGTTGGGTTTAAAAACATTGCTACACCTTGTATTTTCTATTAAACATATATAAATGTGGGAGTAAAGATTAGACATGAGAATTGTTTGTTATTTAACTGGGAGAATAAAGTGGTATTTTTATAATTAATGGAAATCTTTTAAATTTCTTAGACCCTTCAAAGAAATGCCTCTTTTGAATTTCATATCAAGAAATGAATTGATTTCGAAATTTTCACAAAATAGGCTTATGGAGAAAGACTTGGAAACTTTGAAGTAAAATATTAGCAGCAGAAGTAAGGTCAAACTTCACAAAAGAATGTCTCAAAGAAGCATGGTATCATTGAATGCAATGGTTACCCGAGATTCCAAAATGAGAGCTTAGTAGTAGGAAAAACGTGGTCTCTTGGGATGCATGTGAAGTGCCAGGAGCACATCTTGTACCATTATTCATTGACTTACAGGCATGGATTCACTTCTCCCTTTCTACTCACTTTTAATTTATCTTTGTTATAAAAGTTTAAATGTAAATATGGATTTAAGCTTGTATTCTTTAAATGTTATGTTACTATATCTCTTTAAACCACATTTTTGTATCATGTAAAAGTAATGTCGTGAACATCTACCTTGGATGGCATGCCAAAACACTAGACCCTAAATAATACCAAAAAAAACTTATATTGTATGCTTCATCAACTCATTCACGTAATAGTCAAACTAGTTTGAAAAACATGCTCTACAATGCAAAATGGTAGTTTTTAAACTATGCTCAAATTGTGTCAAATGTATCCCAAAATTGATGCACAAGTAGCAATTTTGAACCTCATTTCCACTGGTGAACTATCCTGACCTCTCATTTTTGATATGGTGACCCATTCCAACCTATAAACATTTCTAAATCACTTGACTATTGTTTTTGGGAAGTGTGTTACAACCACTTCGATAAACAATTTGTTGGGAGCAACAATTTACCTATGACTGAAGCCTTCAGAAACCACCTCGTATCTTGTGCAATGGATATCGGAAGGAAATTTTTACCTTTCATATCTCTTCATTGTTATATGGATATGTTGGGTTTTAAAATGGTACTTTATCAAAACCACAGTTAGGGGACAACAAGTCCCTCCTCTTTATGGGAGAGGTTCCCTTATTGAAAGCAAACAACAAAGCTTATATACAAATGTACAACTTTCATCTTAAGGACTAGACCTTTGACATCTTGAAATAATTTTATACCAAAATAGATTATCAATACAATCAAATGGAATAACTGAAGAAAGGAAAGAGCAGAATATAACAGTACTTTCAGGAAATATAGATAGTAGAGTATAACCCTATACGTACTGAGCAAGAGTGATACAGAACAAAATCATTCACATTCACAACATAAGATATCATTCCATAGACACAAAGTTCTAGAAATCATATCAATAAGAACACAAAGTTTCTTATCACAGAAGATAAATGATCCACAAATTTCAGGTAAGCAAGAAGGGACAATGGAGGAAGATAGAGAAAAGGGGAAAATCCTTCTGTATTGATTTACTTTCGACTATAATTACACTTCAAAAGTATCAGAGTCCAACATTTGCAATGAGCCAAGCTCTTACATTTATAGATGAAGTGAAAAGAGGAGAAGAAGAGAAGGAAAGAAATCTGATTTGGAAGCTCAACCACCAACCATCAATGCCCCTGCAAATCCACCTACAATTTGTCAAATCTGGTTCTGCATGTCTTTGGCATGCTGAAGAAGGAAGGATGGAAGATCAGATCAAATTTGATCTAGTTGAAGCAATCCGATCACATATTAATGGCACGAAAGATGTTTTCCATATTTTCACCCAAATCAAGACATCCAGTCGGTTCTCCATGTCTGTTTGGCATGTTGGAGAAGGAAGGATGGAAGATTGGATCAAATCTGATCTGTTTGAAGCAATCAGATCACATATTAATGGCATGAAATACATTTTCTAGATTTCCAACCATCAAATCCTACTGAAAACAATATTTTATGCTTCCATGGCGTAGAGGAGACCAAGACCTTTCCAATAGTATAAAATTTGTCAAATTTCAAGCACTGGAGTGAAAGTTATGCTCATTTGAATATTTGAATCGAATCCATACAAAAATGGTGAAAATGCAAAAATGGATCTGTGGGCCCGAAATTGAAATTGTTCCTTTAGCGCAAAAGATGCAAAAGTGCAAAAGTTCTCCACAACCCCGCAAACCCGCAACTTCACATTTTGCATATTGGTTCTGACACGTGGCTATTACCTGAGTGGTAACAGAGTCATGGTTCACTTTATCACTTTATGCCCTAAATGGAAACAAGGCTCAAAATCTCAAAGTTCTCCGATGACCCGCCTTCCCACTTTGACTTTTGACGCGGGCTTAACATTTGAATTTTTCCCTTTGTTTGAGCGGGGCCATGGTTCACTTTATCACTTCACGCCTTGTATGGAAACAAGACTCAAAATCTCAAAGTTCTCCACTGACCCACCTTCCCACTTTAACTTTTGACTGCGGGCTTCAACATTTGACTTTCGGAGGTGCACCAATTGGACATGTGGAGAGCTGGCACACGTTTGGGACCTGCTTTTGGATTCGCCTCTAGAAAGAGCACCGAAGAGACACGTGGCTCCTTCTACGACTTTGCTTTATTTCTTTGTGTTTTGGCTAAGTCCCTTTTGTTTGGTGGGGCCATATGTCTGACCCTAGACACGTGGAGGCTCAGCACATATTTGGGACCTGCCTCCAAGTTTTTCCTTTAAAGTTATGCTGAGCTAACACGTGGAGGCTTCCGTAAACCCTTCTATACTTAGCTGATTCAATAGCTAGATCTGTCTCCTTTTTAGACCTGGGACACGTGGAAAGCTGGTGCTCATTTGGGGGGACCACCTTTGGCTTTGACCCTTGAAGGTGCGCCATTGAGACATGTGGAAATGCTTTGCCATTCTTTTATATTTAGAAAGATTTAGGCCTGCTGCCCATTTGATTTCTATCAGACCCTAGACACGTGGAGGGTTGGTGCTAGTTCAGGGTCTCTTCTTTTGTGCACCATACCTTTGAAGTGTACGTCGAAGAGACACATGGGCTACCTTCTGTGGTCCTTCTATACTTAGCCGATTCAGGCCTCGATTGAACACGTACCTTTCTCCATTTTGACTTTTGACGCTGGCTTAACATTTGACTTTTTCCCTCTTGGAAACAAAGATAAATTTCCAAAGTTCTTCAACGATCTACCTTCCTACCTTAGCTCATTTCAACCAATCAGTATCCTTTGGGGCCATGGAGCCAATTTGACACTTTTACAAAAATAACAAAAAATGATAAGTTCACCAAATAAACCCGACACGCCTCATCTAATCCTAGAGATGTCCATGTACTTGTGGACTCAGTTGGGGCCAAAAATTGACAGGGAAGATACGCCCATCATTCACGACTGTAGAAAAAAATACAGAGGAGGGGAAACTCCACCATTTACACCCGAATTTGAAATTATTCTTCATGGAAAGAGGAAACTGCAAACAATACAAGGCTCGAAACGATCCACAGCCAAAAGAGAAGGATTGACAATTCCATTCAAATGAAAGAAATGATTTTCAAACATCCAGTCGGGAAGACAAAATTTTTATCACACCATGTCGATTTCAAGATATTAAATTAACATGGCGAGATTGCAAATGAGCACCAACTTCTTCAAAGCACAATTTTTTCTATCTCTCTAGACTTCTCAATCCACTCAAACATCTCTCAAAGGCACCAACTCAAAATTTTCGAAACTTGACTTGAAAAAAATGAGGGGGATTTTGAGGGTGACAATAGGATAATAGGCTAGCATAATTCATTTTAACTGTTACCACACTCATCTCGAAGGCCACTAAGCATAGTTTACTGGTGAGCAAACGACCGATTTCAACCAATTGGCTCTGAAAATTCATTATAGTTTGAGCCTCGGTGATCAGTTTTTAATTTTGTAATTTCTGGTGATTATTTGTATAGAAAATAATAGGGTAGAGATTTTATACATTCCATTTGGGGGTCCCACGCCATTTTTGTAGGCCCATCTTATGGCCACTTGGGCTAGTTTGCACAACATCGCAACAAGGGCCTGCATACTCACATTCACTCTCTAAGATTTGTACTATGATTAAATGGATGTTATGGTTGGAAACACATATGTTGAGTATAAATACAAAGTTTGGATTTCTTAAAAAACATAACTAATAGAATTTGAAATCACGTAATCCAGTATATTTATCTAGTTTCCTATATTGACAATGGAAAAACAAAACCTACTAGAGGTCATAGAACTTGGTGTTAATTTGAAAATATTTTAAAACTTGAGTTTAATGAATCAATAATTTTTGTGTTATCTATTCCCTTATTTTTTTATGGTAATGGTTTAGTTTACTTTCCTAAAAGGAATGAGTTTTGTCTTTCTCTAAACTTGAAAAAAAAATTGCTTTGTTTTGAATAAGTATGGAAAATGAATATTTTGATTTCTCAGTAACTCTAAATTGACTAGGTATATTTGTTAAGGGTTATATGGGAGGGGTGTTTCCATGTCAGCATGTTTCAATGACCCATGGTTACATGGTTTTATAGGCTTTAGGGGCATGGTGATAGTATTTGTTTGATAAAAAAATGTTAGCGATGTACATGGTCTTCTAACTTGTTATTTTACAAGTGGAAAAGTGTATTATTTTCTTATTTAAATTTACTTTTTAAGAATTTTGTATAATGAAAGAAGTTTATTGAGTTATATTTTTAATGGAAGATAAACATATGGAAGTTCTATAGAGAGTGCATAAATCCACATGAATAGATGTATTTGAAAACTTATTATCAATTAGTATACATGTTGTGTAATCAAAGAAAGAAAAAGAAGTTTAATTATGCGATTGTGGAAATTTAATGAGTTAATGAAATAATACATCATATGTTCTAGAAATTCACATTGAAGATTGTGTACATGGCTAATAAAGGTTAAATCTTGTAAATTTTCATAATTGAATAGTTTTTGAACTTATTATAGAAAAGCAATTGCATCGTAAGCTCATAAGGAAACAATGTTGCCACAGATAGCATAATTGTATTAACCCTTGAAAATGTGTATCCCTTCTTTATCGCAAAACAATAAGTTATGTGTTTCTAGAATATTATAAGTGGATCATTTATAAACTTTCTTAGTAATGTAATAAATGGAAATATGTTTATTAAATAATTATAAGGTGTTTTAACACCTTTTAAAATGAAATCAAACTGGGATTATATTGAATTAAATCTTATATTGTGTTCTTATGACACAATGAATTTGATCAACATCTATTGGTGATAAAAAAAATTCGATATGGAAAATTAGGCGTCTCCACCAACATTCATGGGGATATGCCCATCTGCATTGAATGGTACAACTCCCATTATTGAATTTAAACTAATCTACTCCTATTTAAATGTTGTGGGTTCGCCAAAAAGGTCAAGGATCACAAAATAATACTCTATTGAACTTGTGGCAAAGTGCTTGTATGGGGTACAAGGGAGGAAATTTCAGCAATGAGTGGTGAAGGAGGGGAATTAGGAAAGTAATTTTATTGTTGTGAGTAATCCAATTACATAGTTCACACCCAATAACCAGAGTAGTTCAACATTCAATTTAGAAGAAAAAAACAACGAAGTCAGTGGGACCAATGAATTAAAGACACAAAGTTCCTTTCCAACACCATGCTTGCAAAGTGCCTAAAAGAGAGAAGTAAAAGAATATTTAAGAAAAGAGGAATGGAAGAAATATAGCTTTTATTTCATGTGCATTGATGATACAATGCTCAACAACAATCCACAATTACTACAACATAGATGCTATCAAAATCTAGAATTTTTCAGGATCCTTTGGAATGGACAAGCCATACCAATTTATAGCAATGTGAATTGACCTCTCATCTCCACTCACATGACTTTTCACGTTCATATTTCACTTGTGACCTTTCATTTTCCATTAGAAGAGACAAATTAAGTATTTCTATTATAATTTTGAGAAAATACTTTTATAAATTTAAAAATATGTCACGTAAGTGAACAGGAAAAAATACAATGATTACACTCAACAAATAATTAGAAAGGGGACAAATGGAAGAGGGAGAAAGATAAAGAAGGGAGAAGATGTCAAATCTGATGAAAAATCTCCCTCAATGAAGAACTTGTTGATTCATGCTTCTTGATGAGAATCCTTTGAAATGGGTACATGTTCCTTGAATTCCTTACTGAACTAAGCTATCATAGATGTCAACTTATCTTCCTATGGAATGAAAATGCAGCCCAACACCTTGATCCTTCCAGGGACATCTCTGACCTTCTTGTATTGACCAAGCCATACTTAATGATCCATTTCAATTTAATCAATACAACTTATGATGTTGGCAAGGGATTCTAAATTGTCTTTTTTGAAGGAAAGAGCACTTGCCTCCTTCTTGATCAGCTCCTGGAACGAAATGGTGAGATCTTCTGATGATGAGTCCTCAGTGAGCGGAGGGAAATGAAGTCTCTAAACACAATTGTAGACATCATTCAAGATCTTGAAATCATGTTTCCCACATGATTCCAACTCGGAGATTACATTCTTGAGCATTTCATATCTCACATCCATGATGTGGATCAAAACTTGGGACAAGTTATCGATAGTTGATGTAAACATGTTTTTTTCTCACGAGAGTGTGAGAATTGAAGGAGATCATCTCAGACACTGGTGGGAACACCTCATCCAAATAATTGACCTCTTTTTCAAACTCCTCCCTTGATTTCTTCACTTCAAAAAATGTTGCAAGAGTATACTTGATGGGAGAAATGATATCCGGAAATAATTGCTTTCCTTGCTCAATTATTTTCTCAATCCATTTCTCATTGGCCTTCCCCCACATCATGTATCCTTGTGCTGTCTTGATTTCCTTAGGGTCAAAAATATTGATTGGAGGAATATCTTTGACTGGAAGAGAATATGTTGATTTGGGTCCTGAGAAGGGTTGAATGTAAGCACTGGGAGATTTTAAATGCTCCTCTAATTGCACAATGGTTTTCTTGCATTGTTGGTTTCGAGCAAGAAGGAAAGAGGTGAATTATTTGAATAGATGAGAGTCACCTTCATGTGAAGCTTGACCCAATGAGATGCGGGTCAAGTCATAATTTGATGAAGTCATTTCCTTAATAGGATTTTCACTCCTAGGCCTGACAACTTTAACATGCTGATTTCTTGAGATGTCACTAAAGAAGCGGGATCTTGTATGAGATTTCTTTCTTCATTTGAGCTTCCTATCTTTGATATTGATTTGAGATTGGGCACGATAGAAAGTTGTGTTATCCTTGGCTTATTGTCAAGAATTTCTTGAATCCGTGGAAAAATATCTTCAAGGGTTGACCTGATGCCTGTCATTGGAGAAATTTCAAGAGATTTCTGTGGAATCAATTATTTATCACTGTGGGGAATCTCTGACATCTTGGATACTTGGATGCTCTACACTGAATCACCCTTTCTTGATATCTCCTTGTAATGTTTACCTCAACCAATTCACCTTAAATAGCTCATTAAGTTCATCTAGACAACTCAAAGAAAATATTTGGATGGCTCTAACCCGATTGACAAGTTGCAATGACCACCTTGGCTTGAAGTTTTAACTGGTATCATGACTCTTTTTACTTCTTCTTTGACATCACAATACCTCTCATTTACAATTGTTGTGCCCTGCAGTGTTCTATTATGCAAATGTGACCAAAATGATGCCTTGATATCCCTGTGATAACGACGATCATTTTATAATGTGTGAATTGTGGCCACTTTTATCTCATTTCAACTACTTGTTAATTTTATCACATTAGACAATATTTAACCTGGTCTTATACTACTATTTATAAGGTTCTCAAGTGTACAAAGTACCAATTAATCCCACCTATTTTCCATTTTTGTTTTGTGTTTTACTTCATCTTTCCTGTGTATTTCCCGATACCTATCCACCCATTTCATAACTTTTCAAGATTCTAGCCCTAAAATTAGGGTGCCCTACCCTATACTGGGGTGCCCCTGGTGCCCTGGTCCCACCTTGGGTGCCCTGATATATGTTTAGCCTCTTTCACTCCTTTTTGGGCCACTTCTAGTTGTTGGTCATCCTTATCTTTTCCTCAGTCGGCATTGTCAGGATTAATTTGAAATTAAACTTGAGAGCCCTATAAATATAAAGCTTATAAGACCATAATAAGGGTCCTAGGTCATTGCATCCTATCACTACTATCACTCCATCTAGGGCTGCATCCATTGCACCATCTTGCATCCACATAGCACCATACATTCAAGCTAGGAAATTTGCATCACACACACATTCTTAGAGGAGGGATTCTATTCATTCTATTCTACTATCTACATCTTCTATAGCTACCATAGCTCACTATTTCACAAAGTGCAACTGACACGAGAGCACCTAGGGCATGACATACACACACTCACCAGAACTACATCAGGGTCTGTAATGTAGTGCAGTGCTCAGTGATAAGTCCACTAGTTTGGAAACTGAGGTCAGTCTGACCCCTTTTTCTTCTTTCATGTCTAGGGCGTCATCCAGTTCATCCATCAAATATCCAGTGTGACAGACACAAATAGATAGGCAGGGTTTCAGACCATACCAAATTAGTTTTGACATTTAACATAGTTCCTGAGCACCCACAATTCACAACACCAGGGTGCCCCAAGGCACCCCAGTACACTCCCAGGTGCATGTGTCACTTCAGATAGTCTAGATATACCCTTCACAGGGTCCCTGAGTGTTCGTCTATACTGCCGAGTTCCAGTTCCAGATATGTGCGACAACCTGCGACAGTCTACCATTAATCAACTAAGTCATTTTCCTTACTCCCCTCTTGCATATTAGGGTTTTATTTCACTTAGAATAGTTTATTTACATTTATTTCATATTGTTTGTTTACTTTTTTTTCATTTATTTACAACATTTTAGTCCTCCTATTTAGATTAACATTAAACCCTAATATCCCCCCTTTAGGCCATTAGGTATTCTTTATTTTTGTTAATCATTTTGGTGAACCTGACCATTCATTCTCATCACCTTCTCTGGTACTCCATCTTTTCCATCATGCTTTTCTTTCCCTTTTTCTTTTTGGTTTATAAAATATTTATTCGCCATCCCTGATACCTTCTCCTTCCTTGTAGTTGTCAGTCAACTCGTGGTGCCATGAGTATCTCTATTCACGCATACTTGCAAAAATACCCAGATTGCCTCCTTCACCTCCAAAATTACTTAGCTACTCACTATGTTTCTCCATACTTATCACCCGAATATGTCTACCATAAGTTTGTTTCCACCTTAACCCTTAATGAAGATCAAATCACCTTCACATCTGATGACCTCCCCCCCCGAGTTCTTAGCCCATGACCCTCCATTATATATCCAGGTGTGTGTTAATAAAGTCAGTATCAAGCATGCCCTAGTTGACAATGGATCTAGCCTCAACATTTGTAATCTTAGTTTTCTCCACCATATCGGCATGACCTCGACATCCCTTGCTCCTTCTAGCATTTCTATTCATGGCTTTGATAACATCCCAAAATGAGTTCTAGGTATTGTATAGTTACCCATTACCACCGGCCCATGTATGCTTACTATCCCTTGCCATGTAATGCCCAATGACCTTAATTATAACATTCTCCTTGGTCAGCCTTGGATCCATGCCATGCATGTAGTTCCCTCCACACTCCATGCTTGACTCAAGTTTTGTTATCAGGGCACCGTTTATGATGTTCCTGTTGATCCTTCCCCTTTCACATATTGCAACTCTGTTCAACAACCTTTGGACTCCCCCGCTTCCCCACATGTTGGTCCACCTCTCTCCAAGTATGGGTTAGGATACGACTATCTTCATCATTTTGGTTTTTCTCACTACCAAGACCACAAAGTTACCAAACTTTGGGACCTCCCTGCACGTTCACATAAGTTTGGCCTTGGCTATCAGCCTTCTGACCCATCGCCGTCGAGGTGCAAACCATATGTCATGTCACATCTCTTCCCCTATTGCACCTAGAACTCATTAGTAACAATGCCCCTTCCTTTTGGGACACCACTGATACTTTCCCTACTGATGATGTGTTATTGGATCATATGGGTGCTTATGAGGATCTACCTACTTACCATCATAAATGAATCCAATCCCTTCCCTCTACTAATATGATTTATTTGGGGGATTTCATTAACTCCTGTAATACTTCTGACCTACCTAACACTATTCCTACCACACCATATATCGAGGATCATTCCACACTTATCAATGAAGAAAAATTACAACATAATTTAGGAATGGCTGACAATCCTCATATTGTCTTGTTAGTCACTTCCCTTACCCCTTCTGAAAAAAGGATCTCAAGAAGGTCCTTCATGAATTTTCTGATATCTTTCACCTGGGACTATAGTGACATGCCAGGTATCGATACCTCTGTCGCAATGCATAACATTGTCCTCAATCCTGGTGCCAATCCCGTCCAACAAAAAATTCATAAGATGCATCCTAAGGTTGCACTTTTAGTCAAAGAAGAAATCCAAAAATTGCTCGATGTTGGCTTCATCCATGCTGTTGACTATCCTGAATGGGTTTCCAACATTGTTCTGGTAATGAAGCCCGATGGTCATGTCCACTGCTACACTGATTTCTAGGATTTAAATAAAGCTTCCCCAAAGGATAGTTTTCCCCTCCCACACATTGATACTATAGTAGACTCTACCGCAGGATACGACATACTCTCCTTTATGGATGGTTTTTCTAGCTATAATCAAATTAAAATAAATCTGGTTGATCAAGAAAAAACCTCTTTCACTATGCCATGGGGTACATTTTACTACACTATCATGCCATTTGGCCTCAAGAATGTTGGGGCTACCTATCAATGTGCTATGACACATATTTTTCATGATTACATCCACAAAATCATCAAATATTATGTCGATGATATTCTTGCTAAGTCTCGTCATCGTTCTTCCCATGCACGTGACCTTCGGGTGCTATTTGAATGATTACGTCAGTATCATGTCTGCCTCAATCCCAAAAAATGTGTCTTTGGCGTCACCACAGGAAAGTTTCTAGGATATATTATCTCATGCCGAGGCATCAAAATTGACCCCACTAAAATCAAGGCTATTCTCGACATGCCTCCACCAAAAAACATGCATCAACTTCAGTCCTTACAAGGTAAGATTCAATCTATTCTCCGTTTCATTACACAATTGGCCAAAAAGACTCAACCCTTTATGCATCTTATGAAGAAAGATACCCAGTTCACTTGGGATGAACAATGTCAGCAAGCATTCAATCACATCAAATCTTATCTATTAAACCCTTCTCTCCTAGTCCCACCCACAACAGACCACCCCTTTCTCTTGTATATTTCCGCTACCTTCCATGCCTTAGGTGCACTATTGGCCCAACATGATGATACCCATCGAGAACGAGCCATCTACTATATTAGTTGTACGCTTCTCTCTTATGAATGTAATTATAGTTACATCAAAAAATTATGCCTCGGCCTTGTCTTCGTTGCTGACAAGTTGCATCATTACATCCTTAACCATGAGGTTCACATTATCACTAAAGTTGACCCTTTACGCTATCTCTTGTCCCATACTCATCTTTCTAGATGTTTAGCTCATTGGGTCATGCTCCTTACAGAATTTGACCTTAAGTTCATCCCACAGAAAGTAATTAAGGGGCAGGTCATTGCTGATCAATTGGTCGTTGCCCCTCTTCTCAATGCTTCCCCTATTTCTGATTCCTTTCGTGATGATTTCACTACTTATACCATTGAATCACACATATGGACCATGTACTTTGATGGCTCTCACTACTACTCTGGTGCCAGTGTTGGTATTGTTTTTATTACCCCACATGGTGATCCACTTCCCTTTGCATATTGGTTAGGGTTCTCCTACACAAATAATATCACTGAATACGAAGCCCTAATTTTAGGTTTGCTTACCACTAAACAACTCCTCATTCGTAACTTGTTCATCCAAGGAGACTCTCAATTAGTCATCTAACCAAGTTAATGACACCTATCACACTAAGGAAGAACACCTTATTCCATACAATTCCTTTGTAAAAGACCTCTTAGCTACCTTTGAGTCTTATTCCATCACCACAATTCCTCACAAAGATAATCACCATGTCGATGCCATGGCCAGTGCCACCTCCCTTATCCCACAGGACCTTCATGATGATCAAGCCACTTTCATCATCACCCACTTATGACACCCATCTATTTCCACCATACCTATCGCCACCTGTGCCGTCACCCGTAGTCATGACACCACTGAATGGTTCACACCTATCTATAACTATTTATACAAACAAACTATTCCTGATACTTTACAACCCCATGAAGCCCACAGGCTATGTCATGAAGCCACTTGTTATGTTATCATCAGCACTGAATTGTTCAAGTGTGCTCTTGATGGTCACCTACTCCATTGTCTTTCCCTTGCGGATATTCCCACTGTTGTATCTCACATTCATGATAGCCTCTGTGGTGGCCATTTTTTTGGTAAATCCATGACGTAAAAAATCTTACGTCAAGGGTATTACTGGCCAAAAATGGAACATGATTTCCTGGATTATGCTCAACATTGTGAAAAATGTCAAAAGCATGGTAATCTCCATCATGCGCCTGCCTATGACCTTCAACCTATCGCTCCCACATGGCCTTTTTCCCTTTGGGGATTTGATTTAATTGGCCTTATCAACCCAAATCCATAGATGGCCACAAATTCATAATTACCGCCACCGAATACTTCACCAAATGGGTTGAAGCCACCCCCTTATGTACAACCACTGGTACTGACATTTGTAACTTTCTTACCACACACATTATCACCTGCTTTGGTGTACCATCTACCATTATCACCAATAATGGATCCTCTTCAAAAATAAAGATGTCAAGAAATTTTGTGCTAAGTTTAAGATCAAACAATCATTTTCCACACCTTATTACCCACAAGGCAATGGCCAAGCCGAAGCTACCAATAAAACCATTATCAAAATCCTATGTAAAACTGTTGATTGTAGTGGCACTGATTGGCATAATCAAATCCTATATGCGTTATGGGCCTACCGCACTAGCATTCAAACCCCCATGAATGCTACCCCTTTCTCCCTAGTTTATGGTGCCGAGGCCGTTATTTCGTTAGAACTCAAAATACCGACTCTCTGAATCTCTCTCAAAGGAATCCTTAAAGATGACACTTATCGAAAAAATCATCTACATGAGTTAGAAATGTTGGACTCACATCATGTCCAAGCATTGGAAAACCTATGTGCATACCAAACCCACATTTCACATGCTTACAACCACAAGACCCGACCTCGAGACTTCAATATCGGTGATCTTGTCTTAAAAGAAAACCAAAAAAATAAAAAAAGTTGAAGCTGCACTCAAAGGGATATTCAAGCCCAACTTGCTTGGCCCTTACATCATCACAGATAAACTTGGGGGTGGTGTTTACCACCTCGCTACCCTTCTAGGGAAACCACTCAAAAACCCCTCAATGTCATGCATCTCAAGAAATATTACACTTAACTAACGTGCTGCACTCACCACCCTATGATGCACTCTAGTTCCTCGGTCCATACTCGACTGCTGAGGGTTTACCAATCAAATGGACCTTACCTACATGTGACATGTCATCATACCACATTCATCGGACTAGTGACCAATGCTCTAGGCTATATCATCACCCACACTCATCATCATATCATGTAGTGGTATACACCTTAGGTTAAATCACCAATTCTCCATCATTCTATTACATTTTATCATCCCTCATCATATCATCCTATACTCTTCTCAATCTATTCCATTACATCCTCACACCTTCAATTCATCATGTAGTGGTATACACCTTAGGTTAAATCACCACTCCCTTCATCCATTCTACATTATCATCTTACATTAGTATCATCACTTATTCTATTATCTATTATCATTCTATTGCATCACCATTCTTATATCCTACTCATCACTTATTGGTATACGCTTTAGGCTAAATCACCACCCTCTCTTATTCATCACTTAGTGGTATACGCTTAGTGCTAAATCACCACCTTATACGCTTATTATCATCACTCACCTACTCATATATGCTTCATATAGACCCTCATCACCACATCTTGTAGTGACATATGCTATAGGCTAAATCCACCTTCATTCATCATATAGTGATATACGCTTAGGGATAAATCATCACTCTTCCTATCAACAAATTGTGGTATACGCTTAGGCTATAGGGTCCACACACATATTTTCCCACATTCCCATCATCATTCATTTATAGTGATATATGCTTAGGGATAAATCATCACTCCTTCTGATCAAAAAGTCATGATATATGCTTTGGCTATAGGGTTCACACATCTTCTCCCCATGTCACATTTCATCACCACTACACATACACACTCATCATCAGCGTGCTAGACACAACCAATACTACTCGACCATTTATTGATGATGCACTCTCATTTATGGTTCATTCTTGACTACTGAGGGGGAAAAAATGAACCTCACTACATACACTTCCATACACTCGGGGGGGGCACATTTCTCCTATCATTCCATCTTGCATTCCATTCCATCCATCCACAACATACTGCATTGTCTTGGTAGCATTTACTTTTTCTTACTAGTGTTTTGCATGCTCATTTTACTACACATGTTAGCTTACTTTCCTATATGTCATTATCATACACACATGTGCATTCATGCCTTTGTTTAGTGTGATCACAGATACATGACATTTACATGTGGCATGGATGCTCACCTTCTACCCTTACTATACTGGTCATTGGGGGCATCCACATTCATCTCATACAGGTGTTATTGTTTCATTTTGTACTTAGCATCTTATACTACTTGCTTATACATGCTTTGACATATTGGTTTTCACTCTAACATGCTAATGGGTGTTCCATGTGCAACACTTGTTTTGCAGGACTACATGTTCCCATGACTACTTGTATTTCTACTTGTCTGCTTTGTTTTCCATTGTATGTGGGATTTTCCCTTTGCTTGTGTGCACACTTGTCTGTTGTTTGTGGCCATGATGGCCTTGCGTGTCTTGTGACATCGTGAGTGATGTCCCATGTTTGAAACCCACTTTGTGTGGTCTCCTTGTTTTCTTGCATGTTTACACTACTTTACTTAGTATTTTTTACATTGTCTGTGTCTTTTACACTTATTTGCATGCATGTGTTTGGACTAACACTTGTATTGGCTAGCCATCCCCTTTTGTGCATGCCTTGGTATCTACCAAGTGCTTTCCCTTTCCCCCCTACAGGGCTGAGTTGGTTACAAGGTCAGAGTGTGGTTGGTCCTCTTTTGGGGCCACATTCTCCTTTAGGGTCATCACATGCACCCCCAAAGAGGGGGGCATCATTGAGGGTTTTCTACTAACACATGTATCTACACGGTTCACACACAATGAGTGAGTTTCAGACCAAAGTCTACGAACAAAACTACACAATGGCCTAAACATGACATGGCGTCCTTCAAAAATTCTATGGAGCAGTCACAGGCTCAGGGGTTACAGTGGGTGGCCTCTCTACACTTCTCCATCCAGTGGTGTAGGATCACCCAAAAAACCAATGCAGTATAGAGATATCTTCAAAAAATTGCAGCAGAAGTGGTTAGAGTTGGAGGACACCGAGCATTTCCTCCCTACACTTCTTCAGCCAGGGTGGCGTGAGATCACCCAAAAAACTCATGACATCACAGGATATCCTTCTACACCCTTTTTCTCGACATGGATCAGGTGCACATGTTCCATTTTTCCATTTACACTTTCTATTCTAGCATACTTTACATTTGCATACTTTACACAACATTTTTACATACATACATATTTGACTACTTGATCATTTTCTCCTTGCAGGTCCACCGTATGAGAAACAAGTAGTCAAATTGGGGGCAACAACAACAATGACAATGACAACACACCATGATGGTACTTTCCATACTAACCATGCAAGTACACCACACACATGCAACAACTACACACGCGTTCCACCCTAGGTTCACTCTCATCACTTTTTACACATTTTTCATCTTTAGAATCCACACTCCTCCACATTTTTATTTTTGTCATTCCACGCTTCTAGTCCATCGGCACGTTTTCTTCTACACTCTACATGGAAATCAGGTACGCTTCTCTATCTACTTTATGTTACCGAGTTGTTCACTCACCAACATAAAGTGGGGGAAAATGTAGACACAAATATTACACATTAGACAATATTTAGCCTGGTCTTATACTACTATTTAGAAGGTTCTCAAGTGTACAAAGTACCAATTAATCCCACCTTTTTTCCATCTTTGTTTTATGTTTTACTTCATCTTTCCCGCATATTTCCCGATACCTATCCACCCATTTTGTAACTTCCCCAAGATTCTAGCCCTAATTCCAAGTACCATACCCTATACTAGGGCACCCCAGGGCACCTTGGTCCCACCATGGGCATCCCTCTCTATGTTTAACTTCGTTTGCTCCTTTTTGGGTCACTTCTAGCCATTGGTCTCCTTTATCTTTTCCTCAGTCGACATTGTTGGGATTAATTGTGAAATTAAACTTGAGAGCCCTATAAATATAAAGCTTATAAGACCATAATGAGGGTCCTAGGTCATTGCATCCTATCACTACTATCACTCCATCTAGGGCTGCATCCATTGCACCATCTCCATCCACATAGCTCCATACATTCTAGCTAGAAACTTTTACATCACACATTCACACATTCTTAGAGGAGGGATTCTATCTATTCTATTCTACATTCTACATCTTCTATAGCTATCATAGCTCACTACTACACAAAGTGTGACTGACACGAGAGCACCTAGGGCACGACATACACACACTCACCAGAACTACATCAGGGTCTATAATGTAGTGCAATGCTCAGTGATAAGTCCACTAGTTTGGCAGCTGAGGTCAGTCCTGACCCCTTCTTCTTCTTCATGTGTAGGGCATCATCCAGTTCATCTAATGAATCCAGTGCAACAGACAAGCAGGGTTTCAGACCTAGTTAGTGACACTACCAAATTAGTTTTGAGTCCCTACATAGTTCACAGCACCTAGAATCTAGACCAGGGCACCCTGGGGTGCCCCAGTACACTCCCAGGTGCCTGTGTCACTTCAGATAGTCTAAATCTACCCTTCACAGGGTCCTTGAGTGTTACCTGCACATCCGAGTTCAGTTCCAGATCTGCGACAACCTACGACAGTCTACCTTAATCAACTAAGTCATTTCCTTACTCCCCTCTTGCATATTAGGGTTTCAATTTCACTTAGAGTAGTTATTTTTAGTTATTACATATTTCTTTACTTTATTTATTGCATTTATACAACTTTATTTTAGTTTTAGTCCTCCTATTTAGATTAACATTAGAAAGATGGTACAATCCCTCACTTTGATATGTTTACCGGATTATGAAATATGAATTTTTCACTACCTCGAGTATGGAGTCACTCAAAAAAAATGAGCATGGAGCTTTGAAAATTCAGATTTTGTGAATATTTTTCCATTAAAATCATGAAAACAAGGAGGTAAAAAAGAAGGAATAAAAATGGAGGCAAGATTTCTGAGGAAAATCTGGCAACATTTATGCGGTTTTTCGAGTATATAGGGGAGGATTTTTGAAAAACTTTCTTGTTTTTTGTTTTTTATGAGGGAGGGGTACTTTTTTTCCCCCTTATCTCCTTGGAAAATTTATTAAAGGGACATAAAAATGTGCCTTATCCCTATGAGGACAAGTGGCAAGCATGCATTCATTGACGAATGAAAGAGAAGGGCTTGTTTTTAGCACATGGGGGCTGAGTTCGAGTAACGCAAGGAACCATGTGGAAGCAAGGGGGGAGGGAAAATTTTTTGTCCCATTTTTTCCCATGTAAAATGGATGAATTGGATATAAAAATTTACCTCAGCCTCATGGTGACAAGTGGCAAACATGCATTGCACGAGGCGAGGACTAGAAAACTTGCGAAAATAACTTACTGAGGCTTCCTAGGGTCATGTGATGGATCCAAGAGCTCAAATGGGGGTGGGGAACATTTTACTATCCCATTTTCCCCTTGTAAATGGATTATAGGGACACAAAATTGGGCCTCACGCTCATGCTGACACGTGGCACTGGAAAACATTTCTAACTATGAGAGCGTACCTTGAGAGAGAGCTTGATGATGAAGTAACCAGAGATCCCAGAGGTATTTTTTGATAAACCTATATATTATTTTTACTCCCAAGAGACTTTTTAATATAATGGGATGGGTTTAAAGGTTTTATTCATCCTGAAACATCCTAAAAAAATCCTTCTTTCTCAAGATGACAAGGTGTGCCTGCCAAACATGAGTTGTGGAAAGAAATGCACGATTCTTGTGAGAAATATGAAAACATAACCATGTAGGTAATTTAATCAGATTTCAAATGGTATTTTTTTTTCCTCAAAATAATTCTGGATCTCTTAGAATCATCTTCTGAAGCTTAGATGCTTTTTTGAAGTGTAAGCTCCTTCACCTTCAAAAACCTGCTTTTATTGAAATTGTTCCTAAACCTCCAAATATTACCCAAATCTTCCTAAATCACTTAAAACATGATATTATATCCTTAATACCATATCCTTATTAATTTATTCTTTCAACTCAACTCTGAAGGATGTAAACCCTCCTTATAAAGGCTAAACATGGCCATTTTTAAGTCCACTGAATAATACGCCTTGAGAAATATTGTCTCAGAAGAATTTCATGAACTTATTTTCATCTTTCCAACACATGGGAAATGTCACCACAACACACATGAGCACTTGAAGTATTTGGATAGGCATGACATGGGAGATGAATTGATTTGGAGAAGTGTTCGGAGAGGGTTTATATGTAAAAATTTGACACTAGGGTATAGTTGTCATGTTTTCAATATTGAATTTTTCATTTGAAAAAACATATAAAAACAACATCCTAACCTTCTCATAGTAATTCACATTTCCTCATGTTTATATTGGAAACAAATGGGTATCCTCTCATATAGGTGACCCTTTATGACATCACCCTTACAAGGTTCTTCTTGGATATTGTTCATGTAGGAACTCTTAGATGGTCACTCGAAATCATTATACTTGTCTAACCAGAAGGGTTGGTAGATATTGTTTGTAACCCTAAGTGGGAGTAAAGATTATGGTCTTTGGAATAAAATCTAAGCTTGTTAGTACTAGGGAGGTTATCCTAACCTCAAATGTCACGCGACCCTGATGACATATCATAGTGGTTTGGAGAAATCCTTAAATCATAGGTAATGATAATTGTCACTCCTTATCCACATGTATGTGGTGTCTTATGTCTTTGACATGAAAATTTTACTTTGTATAGTGGCTCATGTGAACATATTACGTAATTTAATTCAATTAGGTGGAAGTTATGATCTACTAACTAACTAGAGCTGTATAGTTCATTTGGGATTGCCTTATGCATCTTTGCTTACTGAACCAGTTAACTCACCTACCCTCAGGTGCTGTGCTTCTATAGACGTTGTTATTTGGCATGCATGGAGATCCCTATGTGTTCGTTATTATACCCATCTTGGGTATCAGTGGTTATCGTAGGAAGACCCTTATGTCTAAAACAAGGTATATTTTTTACTTGAAGTAAAGAGCTGAGTTAATTGTTGATAATACTCTCTTCTTCAGAGCCCCATGCCCTCTCATCATGCCCATGAGCCTAACATTTAGGACATTCATGAATGGTAAATGTGAAAAAAGGGCTCCTGAGGATGTCTATATAAATATGAGCTTATTGAAATGTCTCCCTTACCTAGGTGTTGATTCTGTTCGTAGGTGGGAATATCCTTTGATGGGTAAATGGATTGAGTTAACTTAGGACCTCTTAAGAGGACATTGTAGATGGTGCTTGTGGTGGAATTACATCTCTTAAGATTGTGTACTAGTAGGAAGTTATTGGAAGAAAGTAAAGTTTACTTGAACTATCTTGATCAACTTGTGGGTAAACTCCCCTGCCTTGAAGTTAAGGAAACTCAAAATAATTTTACTTACGAAAAAACATGTGCCCCGAGCACGAGAAAACCTATCTCAGAGCACTGAGTCCCATGAGTATACTATTACTGCATTGACAGTAATCTCAATTAGTATTTAAGCCATGAAAGTTCCTTTGTGGTAGGGTTTGAAAATACTGAGAGTTTCTGCTAGAAAGTATTCACATTCGTCAATGAAGTGATAAATATGTAAATGGGGACAGAGTACGTATGTCCTTGGGATTCGTTGATTATTGACTTGATCATCTAGGTAAAACAGTGTGGTCCTTTACTGCTATCAAATTATTCTATGCAATACCTTGAATTCACAACTGTAAAATAAATCTTGACTTATACCTTGTAATGGGAGATTGAAACTTTTAACTTTTCGCAACAGCTATATGACGCGTTCTCATAGTGAGTCATGCCTCTTGGGAATGTGATTTCCCTACTTGTCGCGAGTGCTGTAAAACTCGTGTGATCTTAAAAATTTATCAAACTGGTTAGTATGATTAGCATGATGGTAATATAGTCAAAAGGATATTAGTGTTGGGATATTTTTCCGCTTGTGATTGTTAATTAGATAATCGATACATGTTTTTGTGTTGATTTTCATTGGCTCTACTACAAGCATGTGTAGATGTGTTCTTACAATAGGGAATGTAAACAAATATTTCCATGTAATATCATCTGAAAAAAATTAGATAAATCAAACAATTGATATTTTAGATGTTAAAGAAAAATTCCAATGACATGGATGTTAATTCCTAGAGCTTGAAATCCATAATGATAAATTCAGTTATTCCCACCAATGAAGGATGAATGTTTTTGTATTATTCCTAGACATAAAGACAACATCACATGAATGTGAATAGAGTATATCAAATAGTTGTAAACTATTATGACAACTAATAAATAGAATCAAAGAGAAATTAAATTATTTCTAAATAATTAAGGATATACCTCCAATATCACAAGAGAGAGGTGATGTAGTTTGGTGACGATAAAGTACTTTAAAATTATTATTCTAATGCAATATAATGTAGATAAACTCCAATGTCAATTGGAATGTGTTTAAAGGTAAATTTTTGGGTTTTAAAATTAAAGGCTTAGGATAAAATCCTATAAATACATGTGGATAAGTAACATTTTCTAAAATTTGCACACTACTTATCAAATTTCTTTCCCATAGCTAAATTAATAATTTTATTTCAATTCAAAAAAATCAAAAGCATTAAACACTAAATTGCATATCCAAATCTACAAAAGAGATGTTATTCAAGTTGGCAACAATAAAGGAATTTAAATATATCATTCTAGTGTAGTGTGAAAAATAAAAACCCTAATATCAATTGAATTGCATTTAAATTATAGATCATTAAGGAATTTATAGTAAAACCCAAGGTATGAGTAACATAATGTGTAAAATTATTCAATAGTAAAACCTCATTTTCAAATCCTAGAAATACATGAATAACATTATATATTTTATAGTAAAACCTAAGGTATGAGTAACATCGCATAAAATTCTCCCATAGTAAAACCTCATAGTCAAATCTCAAAAAGAATTACATAAAATTTTGAGTGGGTTGTACTTCAATAGACAATGTAACAATAGTTTTGTGTGACTTAGATAATATATATACAAATTATTCATGGTAACTATCCATACACATCAAAAATATGGCCATATATATTTATTTTTAATTTAAAACATTAAAATAACCATTTTGATATAGTAAAACCTTAAAATCAGCATTTCAATGTTGTAAAACCTTTATGCATTATGCATGATTTGTAAAAAAATTCAATTCATTCTTAGAAAAAAATAGTTTAAAGTTTTAAAATTAAGTATCCTTATACATGAATTAATGAAATTCTTTATTAAATAATATATTATTTTTTTATATGTAAAATATATGTAGAATAGAATAAAACTAGTGGAATGGGCAATAAAGCAAGCCATTTGTAAATTGAAAAGAAAAGGAAAAACATAAACCCTAGAAATTGTACCTATGCATTGGCAACACGAGCCCTACATCCCCTTAGGGAATTTAGATACTACAATGATAACTCTATATATAGATATTTTTTAGAAACAATAAATCTTGATATACCCCAAGGGATTTAGATACTACAATGATAACCCTATTTATAGATTTTTTTAGAAACAATAAATCTTGATATACCCCAAGGTTAAAATCATATTAAGAAAAGTACTAATATTTTTGGCCATGTATCAAGACTCAAATCAAAATTAATCAAATGTTAACCACTTAATATATAATTAATTCTAAATAATCTTATGTTAAGAATTGAAGAAAATGAGACAATAAGAAAAATAAAGTTACCACTTTCCATTCCATAGTCCACTAAATCAAGGCAAGTTCAACAATAAGTAGTAGCTGAGGTATCACTTTATTCAACATTGATTTCAATATCCTTCTTAGCAATTACAATTTTGGGTGGTTGTAAAAGAGTTGATTTACCTATTTCTTGTTTATTAGAAATCGTTAGATGTACTTACCCTTTTATTCCAAAAGGCTACAAAATTTTCTAATTACCTTGGTGTCAATTTACCACAGAGGATAACACAATAGGTCAATTATTGTTGATCAGTAGGGCATGAATGTGTCTCAAAAAATTATAATGTGATCTACTTGAAAATTTGAAAATTCCATGATTTCATGTGGAGAAATAATTTTGAAACTCCTTCTTCCTAATGTTAGTTGTGAGGGGATTCCCAAAATGTATTATTTCTTCAATATCATGTCAAAAAGTGAAACTCCATCTCAAGAAACTCCATAATTTTTCATATTGAATTATTTATTTTGTAAAAAAACATCATAAAAAAAACAACCAGACAAAATCCTCTTAGAAGTCATCAATCACGCACTCTCCTTCCCCTTCTTCATAGACTAACAATAGAGAGATCCTATGTAAATAAAAAACCAAAGACCTTTAATAAATACAATAAAGGGAAGTGAAAGGAAAAAGAGAAGCGAAAGGCCAAGGAGAAGGGGAAGGCCACAAATAACACTATGTTGTGTTAATAAAGGAAAGGGAAGACTAAGGGTAATTGACCTTGTGCAAAATAAGGTGAAGAAACAATGAAATTATCAAGATCAAGAACACATAATCAACTACCAGACATAATCAATGGCAGGTAGGCGGTGAAGTGGGTGTTAAGCGCATCCCTTTAAAATTTCTCATCTCCTTGAATTTTCAAAAAAGGTTTCTTGAAACGCATCCATGAAATGCAACAAGGGTTCTTCATAAGGAAACACTGTAATGCCCTCTTTAAAAATTAATTGATTCTAAATACCTGAAGCCTATTCATTTCATTTCCCATAGGCTAAGGGGAATTAATGAGGGAATAAATTAATTTAAGTGATCTAAGGGTACTTTTATATTTTAATTGGAAAATTTCACTTAAATTATATTTTAATAAGCGGATCCACAAAGCATAAGTGAAATAACAATAAAATAATGAAAGAGTGCATGATGAATTAAATAATGAATTCCCAACATGGGGTGCCAAAGATAGAAGTGTTTGCATGTGCATCAAGCTTATATTTCTAAGATGGAGTTCCAACTTTGGATATGCCAATTAAATGATTTTTAAATTATTTTAAAGCATGCATGTAACTCCAAAAAGTTGGTTCCAACTTTAGGAGAAGGTGCTAAAAGTTACAAAAATAAATTTTGGGGATTATTATTAATCATCTTGGAAATTTATAAGCTACTTCATTATTTGAAAGTAGTTTTTGCTTTTGCATCAGTAATAGATGATGAAATTCCCCATTTACACACACATCTTAGGACATAAATCCTCATATTTAAGCTTGGAAATTCCATCCAGGGGCTGCAATGATCATTCAAAGTATAAATATTCATCCAGTTCAGCTAGGGCATCTATTTAATTATTTTTTAGCATCTAGAATAGAAAAGTACAAAAAAGGATTTATTCAGACAAACATCTGCTAGGCATACTAGATACTTCCATAGTTGGACGCCACCCTTATGAGATTGATTCTATTTTGGGTGACACATCTGGAGATATTTTGTGAGGGTTTTATCTTGCATGTTTATTTCTTGCAACCTTCTACATAGTTGGATCATCAACATTAAGACAATAATTATATATAGATATTCTTATATTTACTATGAAGTGTATTTGAAAATAAATAAATAAATTTTATTTTGTATGTAATTGAGGTTTGTTGTTTTTATTAAAAAAACAATTATTGTTGTTGTAACAAAAGTTTAATTTTTATATTATTTCCCTGGGATTTCATTAAATATCTAGATTTGTTAGAAATTATTTATCAGGGATATTACAGTGGTGATAGAGCAAGGTTGGGGATGTTGGAGATATCTCGACCAAGATTCATTCGATAAAGGAAGGTGAACAAGTTGAGGACGACCAAAGGTATGAAAGTGTTTTGGATTTTTTTACTTCCTACTAATTCATTTCAGATATGTGGTCATCATGGACAACATAGTGGAAATGGTGATAGAGTGAAGAATAGTTTGAGTAACAAAGGTCACATAGTTCAACTCATACAAGTTCCAAATTGTGTGAACATTAGATTTTTGGATCCTGGTATTTACAGAAGGAGCTTACAATTACTTGAGGGAAAGAAATTATGGGAAGGGAAAACTTTAATGTCCCCTTTTCAAAATTGATTGATTTTGGTTACACAAAGCATATTTTTCTCATTTCCCATAGGCTAAGGGGAATTAATGAGGGAAATAAATTAATTTAAGTAATCCAAGGGTACTTTTATATTTTAATTGGAAAATAATACTTAAATTATATTTTAATAAGTCGGGCCACAAATAAAAAAGTGAAATAATAATAAAATAATGACAGAGTGCATGAGGAATTAAATAATGAATTTCCAATATGGGGCGCCAAAGATAAAAGTGTTTACATGAGCATCAAGCTTATATTTTTAGGATGGAGTGCCAACTTTGGATATGCCAATTAAATTATTTTTAATTATTTTAAATCATGCATGTAACTCCAAAAGGAAGCTTCAACTTTGAGAGAAGGCCTTAAAAGTTATAAAAGTGGGTTTTGGGGATTATTATTAATCATCTTAAAAATTTATCAACTACTTCATTGTCTGCAAGTAGCTTCTTTTTTCATCAATCATAAATAATGAAAACCATCATTTACACGGGTTTTTGAACCAAAACCCTCATGTCTAAGCTTGGAAATTCCATCCAAGAGTCGTAATGATCACTCAGAGTACAAATATTCATCTAGTTCAACTACGACATCATATTCAGAGCTATTTTAGCATCCAAAACAGAAAATTAAAGTCAAGGATTTCTTCATACAAACATTTGTAGGGCATATTGGATACTTCCATAGTTGGGCACCACATCTAAATAATTTTTGCTGGGTGCCAAGGGTTTCATCTTGCATCTTTATTTCTTGTGTTCTTCTACACATCTGAATCATCAAATTTGAGCCAATATTGTATACAAATATTATGGTATTTACGTTAAAAACCAACATGTCATTAAATCTGGACATATGTCCAAGAATCTGGACTTATAGTATCACCATTTCTAGTTTTATAATTGTTGAAATTGGATTCCTAAATTGTTATTATTGGTTTTTAAATAGTGTGATATCAAAATCAAATATTATTATTATTGGTTTTTAAGTAGTGTTATTTTGGATTCCAATGTTGTTATTATTGGATTCCACTTGTGTAAAATCATATTCCAATTATATCCTAATTAGTATTGACATGCATAATGCCCATAGTTATCTTAGAACTATGTAATATTTGTCTAAATATTACCTCATATTAAACCAATCACATCATTCAGAAATAGATTGACAAATATTATATCATCAATGTGAAATAACATATTTACACTATGTACAAGTAGTGGAAAACACTTTTTATCAAAAACAAAATTGTCCCATTATACCTTTGAAACCAAAATGGCTGCCACATACAAGTACCCAAAATTTAAAGGTTTACATTGTATAAAGGTATTAGAACAATAAAAATAGGCTAATAGAATGGGAATTTGCCCATTCTAAACAAATTAACTTAGGAAATATTTTTAATAGAAGGATTGAGATGGAAGGGAGCATGCACATTATGCATACAAGGTCTAAGATTCAACTTGTTACTAATACATCAATGGTAAGATCATGGTTGGTGTTTTAAAACTTATAAGTTTCAAGGATTCACTTATTAAGGTTTATCAGTGTCCAAACTTAATTAATGGGTTATGCATATGAGTTATGTAGTTATTAATTTAAGAATTAGGGGAAGAGCATATAATTTAGTGGTTGTAATGAAATCATAAATCATAACCAATTCCCTGTAAAACCAAAGTGGCTACCACATACAATTATCTTTACTTAAAAGGTTTGAAATTTATATAAAACAATTAAAAAATAAGCTAATATATAATGGGAATTTTTCCAAGTAGCTTAGGAATATTTTTAATAGAAAGATTGAGATGGAAGGGAGAATATGCATTATGCATACTAAGGCTAAGGTTCAATTCACTACTAATACATCATGGTAAGAGCATGGTTGGCAAAAATTAAAAGTTTTGTGGCTTCATTTATTAATGTTTATCCATCAAAACTTAATTACATGGGTTATGCAAATAAGTTATGTAGTTCTTAATATAATAATTAGGGGTAATAATATCATGGATCTTAACCAATTTAAACATGGTTGAAAATAATTCCTTGAAAACATAAATTCATAACCAATTCCCGGTAAACTTAGTCTAATAAAGGAATTATTTGTATTTTTATGAAATAAATTATTTGCATGGTGGAAATTAAATTAATATTTATTTTCATATCCTAATTCGCTTAATCAAATTGTTTCGCATCAGGTGGTCGATATTTCAAGATAATTTTTTACACCTAAAATGTCATAAGCATCATAATCAACATAAACATAGTCCATCTAATCAAATTAAAAGTTGAATACATGTGGCCACCACCACTTATTACAAAAATAAATGCATAAAAAATGAATCTGGGTTCAAGATGTGACATTAATAAGATTCATATTCCATAAACAAAATGATGTTTTCTATAATATGGAAAAATTTGCCTTAATTTACACTCAATCTTCCATTTAAATATGAAATAATAGTAATATTGTAAATTATTATTGGAGTATTTTTTGGAATAAAATTTTCAAAAAAACACATCCCGAGGCAAGATGAAGTCACATATTAATGTATGATCTTCAATAGTTTCACCAAGTTAACATTCATTACCATGTTTGAGTAGTTCAAGGTATAATTTAATGAACTCATGTCCTTTATCAGGTATCTTAATGAAGCCACTTTTCCAATTTTTGTTTGGTGAGTCCATTGCTAGATGATGTCTATCCAGATCAATATCTTCATGTACTTTCATCTGAGATGGTCTATGTTTTATTTGGCCTTAAACAATACCAATACAATGTGTAACTCCTCCTCTCCCTATAGGTTTCTAATATTGAACCCTCACCTTTTTAGCCACATTCTTGCACTCCTTTTTAAGGTAAATATCCCCATATTCTCTTCCCATCCATATCTTTTCACTATCATTTAATTTTTGTATAAGAAGCATATGTCCCTCTAAAACACATCCTTCAATGGATTGAATTCTTATTTAGATCTTCTACAAACAGGCCCAACATAAATAACATTATTACTTGGGATATGTTGACTATTGTTCTTCTCTGTGAAAATGAGTGGCTCTCTTTATTTAGTCATATATGTATTTTTCATATACTGTTTGTGGTAAAAAAACAAGCATCTGACATCCTGCTACAATTTATAAATGGTCTATCCAAAGCACACAAAATATTTTCCCAATAAATTATCTTTGGAAGCCAATATTCACTACCTTCACCTATTGCGCTTTTACACCGATGTTAAATATATGATTTTATTCCCTTTTTTAGATCTTCCATTTATTTTAGTTCTTTGAAAGGTGTTAAAGGAGGTTTCCCTTTCAGAAATTTTGCTTCACCATTATCCTTTGTACACCATATTTGGATTGAACAAGACCATTTTAGATCCTTTATTGTTCCTTTATAATCCATCATAGTATGTTATCCACAACATGGAACCTGAACATATTTAGTTTTCTAATACCCACTATCTTATGCTTTCCATCCGATAAGAATGGCTCCACAAATTCATTGAAGTTGTACACTTCCTAAATAAGGTAATGAGTGATTGTACTTAACCCTTCTTGGCATGTTTTGTAGGATTCCATGATATGTGGTAAAGAAAATGTGTCTACTTTATGTAATGATGTTCTTAATATTCTAAAATTCTCATCTATATCCTCATGAGTGTGTCCCAATGGAAGGAAGCTTGGATACACAATGTTGAATACATTTTTTTTTTGTCGAAATTGATGTAAATGCAAATAAAGTATTATTCTTGTTATCATATGAATCATTATTTAGTTGTAAATATAGGATCGGTGGTTTTTATTTGAATGAAGTACTTGTGATAACAACACTAATTTATTTAGAATGGTCAAATATTTCCTTGTACCCTTTACATTTTAATGCACTTCATTTTGTAATAGTGCATCATGCAAGAGTTGTTTGGATGATCCACAAATGTATAGTAAATTTCCATACTCATCAATTACTGGTTCTTCAATCTTCCTAAGACATAAATACGAATTATTTGATTATGTAGTTTTTGCTACGCCTTTAACCCTACTTCATATATCAGGATATGGATAGCCGACCTATGGATAACAAAATATTTAATCATGTCACGCGCCATAATAATTATTTATTCTTTCATATGTTTATTGGGTCATCCTTAGGGGTTTGGACAATATATTAGGGTATATATAGGAGTTAGAGAGTAGGATATGATCATCATATTGAGCACTTAAGTCTTATTGTATGGTTTGGAGGTATCCCCCTCGCAGTAGCTAAGATATTATACTTGCATATTATGATCATATATCTATAATTTAGTGTTCTGTTGTGTTCTATTATAGCTGATATTCATATCTATCTAAGTAATTTCATTACAAGTGGTATTAGAACTTGATCTCATCCAAAACTATGTCAAAACCCTAATTGTGAAGGTTCGGCTATATCTCAAAACTAGTAGTGAATTTTTCTACAATTTTTATTTTGGAGTGTTGAGAAAATAGTCAAGAAATATCCTCTTAAATTTTATGGTAACATTTTTTTATTTGATTTTCAAAAGTTACATTATCAGTTTTAGTTTTTTCATAAATTCACTACCTAGGCTGTAATTTTGGTATTTTTTCTAAGTTTCTTATAGTTTATACAAATAAATCTTGCCAATAATTATCTAGGGACTATCTATGTTTCTCCAAATTTCATCCACTAACCTTAAAAACCCTAACATCATGATTGGGAGATCAGCTAGAGGCCAAGGGAAGGGTCAAACTCCTAGTAAGGAAGGTGCGGAATTTAAATCTTCAGCTATAGGGGTATCAAAGGTAGTCTCCTCAACTTGAGGTCATGGTAAGAAAAAAGATGAACAATGTTTAGGTCGATTTTGGTCCTAGCTTGATCACAATTAAGGGTGAAATGATGTCATAATTAGACAATGGATTGAAAATACTGAAGAGTGACTATCAAAATTGAATTTGAGTCATTGAAGGAGTTTTTATAGCTGATATCAGTTGCCTAAATTCTAGCAATAATTTCCATTCTAGTTACATGGGATCCTCAAGAAATTCACACTTTGATTCAAACTACACCAACCATGGTGTATCCTCTTCGACACACCATTGGATCTTCTAACCAATGACATAACATTATTCCTAAAGTGGAGATGTACATGTTCAATGGGAGTGATCTAATGTATACTTGGATCAACCAAAGAGAATTTATTTGATATGCATCAAGTACCAAATGGAAAAAAGGTTGTAATGGAATCCTTATACCTGGAACCAAAAAAAATCATTTGGTATAGATGGATATGCGAGAAAAAGAAGGGTCTCTCTATTACCTAGTCTATGTTCACTGATGAACTCCAAACATACTATACTAATAGTGTTATAATCGAACTATGTTAGCCAGATTTCCAAGCTACGAAAGACTAGTTCAGTCAAGGATTATATATAACATTTCCAATATATATCCTTACGAGTGACTGACATCTCAGAGGATTATCTAAATGATATATTTTTTCATGGAATCAAGGATTACATCCAGTATGATGTTTTCCTTCGTAATCCAGGTTTGATATCAGAATCCATGATCATTGCTCGTTATGTAGAGGAAATAGATATGATAGAGTGAAGGAGCTTCACTAGTCACAAGGAACACATGAATCTAACACCATATTTTCCCCAACTGACACAATTGACTCCTTAGAAAATTACATTAGAAATAAGTAAAAGGCCTATGTTATAATTGTGATAGAAATTGAATCAAAGGACATATATTTTTTTAGAATAATTTATTCTACATTGAGGGTCCTAAGAGGAACAAGATGAGGAGGAATCAATTGATACTGAGGAATCAAGGCTCCTGAGATTGAGGTGGAGTTAGAATCTCAACCAACTATTTCTCATCATGCCATTTAGGAATCAACACCCCACAAACACTCAAAGTTGTATGGGTTCATGAAGAAGCATAGGGTGACAATATTAATTGACTAGGGAAGTACTCATAATTTCATCAATCATAAGTTGGCCATATGCTTAAATTGCTTTGTTTATCCAACACCAAAATTTCAATTCATGGTTGCAAATGGAGGTAAAGTTAGTTATTCATGAAAATGCCATAAGATACAAGCTTCTATGGTATATTACCTGCTAGAGGGCCCCATGTATTCATTTCAATAGGAGGAGGATCTTAAACATTGTATTGGGGGTCTAATGACTTACAACTTTAGGAATATTGGAGATGAACTTTTAGGATTTTTTCATGTGGTTTCATTCTAAAAGAAGGACTTTTGAGTTACATAGATGAAGGTTAAAGATCCACACTTGGTAATTTCTCATTAAATGTAAAAAAAAATATTAGGAATGCTGTAGATGGCTTGTTGGGGTTAGCACACTAGTTGTACAGATAATATATCAGATCTAAGCATACATGCAAATAAAAGTAGATATTCTACCAGAAGAAATACACAAAACAAGAGACATAAATCAACACCAAATTTAACGTAGTTCACCCAGTGTGGGCTACATCTACCAAGAAACAAGTCAATCTATTATCCAAAGCTTTGACGAGATATAAAATTAAAGATTTACAATCTTCCACACCTCTCAGATGTACAGTACTTTCTTTCTTTAAGCTTTTGCTTCTCTCCAAGAATTCTCTCTCTCACCAACTTTTTGCAAGTTCTTCTTAATTCTTGTTAATTCTTACTTCTAAACCCTAGCTTTCATGCTTATATAGGCATTTATAAACTTAGGGCACTTAGCCATGTAATTACAATCAATAGATCTTATTTAATGCTAAAAATAGATCTAATTCCTGAGAGTTAATTAAAACACTCACGCATAGGTAACCGATGTCAGTTAGCCCTAACAGATGTTGGTTTCTTCTTGCCTGACCGGTGTTAGTCCTAGGTGAATGATGCCGGTCCCTCCTAACTAATGATGGTTACTGTGTTTTCCAAAAAGTTTTACATTGCATGCTAATATGAAGTAATTGAGCTCCACAACTCAACAATCTCCCACTTGGAGATTAATTACTGCACCATACCTGTACAACATCATTCTTGGATCCTTCCTTAGCTTTGTTTCTTCCTCTTCAAGTCTCAAACTCGAAGACCAACAAAAGTGGAGTGTAACTCCAACTTCTCCTTTGCTAACATCTTTGTTAGCATATCTGTAGGTTTCTCGCTTGTATGAATCTTTTCCAGATTCAACTGCCCATCCTCCAATACCTGCCGTATGAAGTGATACCTCAACTGAATGTGTTTCATTCTTGAATGAAACACTGAGTTCTTTGCCAAATGAATTTCACTTTGACTATCACTGAACAATTTGTAATCATCTTTCTCCTTTCCCAACTCTTCCATGAACCTACTCATCCATATCATCTCCTTGCTAGCCTCTATAGCTGAAACATACTCTGCCTCTGTAGTAGACAAAGCCACAACCTTCTGCAATCTTGAAATCCAGCTAACTATCATCCCACCTACTATGAAAATATATCCAGTAGTGCTCCTCCTACCATCCAGATCTCCAGCCATATCTGAATCAACATAGCCACATAATGAACTATCCAAACCTCCATAGCATAATTACATGCTAGATGTCCCTTTCAAATACCTGAGTATCCATTGAACTTCTTTCCAATGCTATTTACCTGGATTGGCCATATATCTACTCACAACTCCCACTGCCTGTGTAATGTCTGGTCTAGTACAAACCATAACATACATGAGACTTCCAACTGCTGAAGCATATGGCACTCATGTAATGTATTTGACCTCCTCATGTGATGAAGGACACTTATCTTTTCTTAATTTGAAGTGTCTAGCCATTAGTGTACTAACAGGTTTTGCATTCTGCATCTTGAACCTTTCTAACACACTGTGGATATAATCCTCCTAAGACAAATACAATTTATTTATTTTCTTATCTCTGTGTATTTGCATGCCAAGGATTTTTTTTGCATCTCCTAAATCCTTCATAGAAAATGTGTGAGCTAGCTTTCCCTTAAGCTCACCAATGTCCTGCATACTAGATCCTACAATAAGCATATCATCCACATACAGTAACAAAATAATATAGCTCCCATTTTCAAGCTTCTTGAAATAAACACAATGGTCAGATTCACATCTCAAGTAACCATGCTCATGCATAAAACTATCAAACCTCATGTACCATTTCCTTGGAGCTTGCTTGAGCCCATATAGGCTCTTTTTCAACCTGCACACTAATTTCTCCTTACCCTTGACTTCATACCCAAGCGCTACTGCATATAAATCTCTTCATCCAAATCACCATGAAGGAAAGTTGTCTTCACATCTAGTTTCTCTAAATGTAAATCCTCTACTGTAACTAAACTCAATACAATATGAATAGAAGTCATCTTAACAACAGGAGAAAATATTTCACCAAAGTCAATACCTTCTTTCTATGTAAATCCCTTTACTACAAGCCTTGCCTTGTACCTTTTCTGTCCACCCTCTTCTTCCTTGATCCTGTAAACCCACTTGTTCTGCAATGTCCTCTTACCTGCTAGAAACTTAACCAAATCCCAAGTCTGGTTCTGTTCCAAGGAGTCCATCTCCTCATCCATGCCATGCTCCCATTAGACGTGGGTCTTATCCTACATTGCTTCTTCAAAACTTTCTGGTTCACCATTATCAATCAATAATAGATAAAATAGAGAAGGTGTAAATATTTCTTAGAGGTTTACTTACCCTTTATGACCTTCTCATAGGAGTTTGGGGTACTAGAGGCTCATTCTGGACCTCCTAGACATTTGTATCCAAATCTGGCAATGAGCGACGCTGGTCACCTATAACCGAAGTCGGTTCTACTAACTGATGTTAGTTTGGCTCTTCTATATCCGATACCAGTTCTGCTGACCGATGTCAGTCAGGGGTCAATCGACACCAGTTATTATGTAACCCTGTAGGTATTACTTTTAAATCTGAGAGTTCATTTTCATTCACAAAATTATCAACCAGTTCATCCTTGGGTACCAAAATTTGATCCCTATACATTCTCTTTTCATTCCATTCAACATCACGACTCCTAATAATTTTAGAATTCTCTAAATCCCAAAAATGGAAACTGAAATCACCAGATCCATAACCAATGAAAGTGCATCTCTTGGATTTTACATCCAACTTTTTCCTATTTTCCTTATCAACATAGACAAAAGCTTCTAAACCAAAAGACTTTAAGAAAAGAAAGATCTACCTCTTTTCCAGTCCAAGCTTCCTCTGGTATTCCTCCATCTAGTGAACTTGAAGGGCCATGCAGTTAATCAAATAAACCATTGTATCAACTACTTCTACCCAAAAATGCAAAGGTAATCCAGAATGTATCCGCATACTTCTAGCATGTTCCATGATTGTCTTGTTCATTCTCTCTGCAACACCATTCTCCTATGGTGTTCTTGGAACCTTTCTTTCTCTATGTATCCCATTCACTGAACAATAATCATTGAAAGCCTTGCTACAGTATTCACCACCATTGTCATATCTAAGGAACTTTAATTTAGAATTTGATTCATTCTCAATAAGGGATTTCCATATTTTAAAAGTATCAAAAACATCATCTTTATGTTTAATACAATAAACCCATACCTTTCTTGTAGCATCATCAATGGAAGTAACATAATATTGGGATCCTCCATGAGAAGCTACCTGAGTTGGTCCCCACACATCTGAGTTGTACAAGCTCTAATTTTTACTCCTTCTTAGTTGCCCCAACTTTGATAAATCTCACTCTCTTTTTCTTTCCAAAGATACAATGCTCACAGAAATCAAGATCTAAATCTTTCAAATCTGATAACTTACCCTTAGCCTTTAATATATGCATTCCTTTTTGACTCATATGGCCCAATCGATTATGCCACATGCATGCATCTGAATCTAAAGTAGATAATGTAGAAAAGGAATTAGTAACACATATAGATAAATATAACGTTCCTACCTTCTTACCTCTTGCTATAACAAGAGCACCCGTGGTGACTTTCCAAGAGTCTCCTGTAAAAGTAACCATGCAACCAGGTTCACGTAGTTACCCTGTAGAATAATATTCCTCTTGAGGTTTGGCACATGCCTCACATATTTTAATACCCATGTATTTTCATTCTACAATTTTAGATGAACTTTCCCTTTTCCAGTAATAATGCAAGGTTCATCATCACCCATAAACATGCCCAAAATTTCCCTGGACATAATTCCAGAAATAACCCTTAGTAGAGGTTACATGGAAAGACGCTCATGAATATAAAACCCATGATTCTATTCTATTATGAAAAAAAGAAAGAATAAGAGCATCTTGCATTACCTCTGTTGATAGCAAGATTTTCTTCTTTACCTTTTTCTGGTTGTTGGTTCTCTTTATCCTTTAACCAACAATCCTTTCTTTACATGTCCTTTCTTTCCACATTTCCAACAGGTAATTCCCTTACCTTTGGATTTAGATCTACTATCCCTTGACTTTGATTTCCCATTACTCTTACTCTTGGATCTCTCCTTCTACCTACCCCTACTTTCTACATTCAAAGCATTCCTAGATGATGATTCCTCTGTACTTTTCCTGTGAATTTCTTCATTCAAGATTATACTAACCACATCATCAAACTTCAAAATATTATTAGCAAATGTTGTATTACTAACATCCATTACCAATTTATCCCAACTATTGGCAAAGAACATAAGAATAAAAGTGCTTTCACTTCATCATCAAACGGTATATCAACCGATTTTAACTGATTTACAATAGATTTGAAATCATTCAAATGACTAGATGTAGATCCACCTTCATGCATCTTAGAACTAAATAGTTTCTTCATCAAATAAACTTTATTTGAAGCACTAGGTTTTTCATATAAATTAGCAAGAGATTTCATTAACCCTACCATAGAAGTTTCTTCTGTAATATTGGAATCTACGGATGTTGCCAGGATAAATCTTATAGATCCAAGAGAATTTCTGTCAAGAATATTTCATTCTTCATTAGTCATCTTTGTAGGTCTAGAATTCTCATCCACAGTAAATACAAATCTCTTTGATACAGATAATCCTCAATCTGCATCTTCCATAATTGATAATTTTGGCCGTCAAACTTCTCTACCTTGTATTTGTTTTCTTCTTCCATTGTTATAGCTCCCACTCAATCAAAAAACCTCTATGAGTAAATATGTCAACACACAAAACCCTCAAGTAAAGCTCTGATACCAATTGTCAGGGTTAGCACATCGGTTGTATAGATAATATATCAGATCTAAGCATACATGTAAATAAAAGTAGATATTCTACCAGAAGAAATATACAAAAAAAAAAGACATAAATCAACACCAGATTTAACGTGGTTCACCCAGTGTGGGCTACGTCCACCAAGAAACAAGCCAATCTATTATCCAAAGCTTTGACAAGATATACAATGAATATTTATAATCTTCCACACCTCTCAGATGTATAGTACTTTCTTTCTTTCAATCTTTTGCTTCTTCTCCAAGAATTCTCTCTCTCACCAAATTTTTTAAGTTCTTAATTCTTGTTAATTCTTATTTATAAACCCTAGCTTTCATTCTTATATAGGCATTTATAACTTAGGGAACTTAGCAATGCAATTACAATCAATATATCATATTTAATGCTAATCAATAGATCTAATTCCTGAGAGTTAATTAAAACACTCACGCATAGGTAACCAATGTCGATTACTCCCTAAGTAATGTCAGTTCCTCCTTTCCTGACTGATGTTGGTCATAGGTGACTGATGCCAGTCCCTCCTAACCGATGACAGTTACTTTGTTTTCCAGCAAGTTTCACATTACATGCTAATCTAAAGTAATTGAGCTCCACAACTCAACAATGGGTTCATAGAACAATTCATCTTAGTGGAAGATCAACCATAAAAATTCCCTATACCATTATATCTACATGCCATTATTAATGAGCACTTAGTTGTGTTTGGGGATATACCAAAAGGGTTACCACCAAAAATATGTCATGATCATTTTATTCAACTAGTACTAGGTAGCCAACTGCTCGACATTCAGCCTTATAGGTACCCTTATCTCCAAAAGAGTGAGATTGATAAGATGGTACAAGAGATGCTAAAATTAGGTATTATTCTCCATAGCCGAATTTCTTGCTCTTCCCCAGTGGTGATGGTCAAAAGGATGAAGGTTGGTGCATGTGTCCAAACTATAGGGAGCTTAAAAAATGCATAGTGAAATATAAGTATATTATTCATGTCATTAAAGATTTGTTAGATGAATTACATGGTGTTTTTTTTTACAAAATTAGATGTTCAATCAGGATACCATCAAATAAGAATTTTTTATTAATATAATCATAAAAAATCATTTACGACACATGAGGGACAATATGAATTTCTTGTAATGTCATTTGGCCTTAAAAATGAACCATCCACTTTCCAAAGTTTGATGAATTCCATCTTCCATCCATGTTTGCAGAAGTTTTTATTGGTATTCTATGATGATATATTAATCTAAAATAATACTTAGGAGGAACATTTACAACATGTCAATAAAGTATAGTACACTCTTGAACAAACCACCTTTATGCCAAGCCCTCCAAATGTGCATGTGGTTGAAGATAGGTAGAGTACTTGGGTCATATTGTGTCTTATGAAGGTGAAAAATTGGATCCTCATAAGATACAAGCTATGGTAGATTGGCCAATTCTTAAAACCCTCAAAAAACTCAAGGGATTCTTAGGGCTTATGAGTTACTATCACAAATTTTTGAAGAATTATGGTAGAATTTTAGCACTACTCACATCCTTATTGTTCAGAAATACACTTTTCATTGGAATGAGGCCACAACCAAGCATTTGAATCATTGAAGAAGGCCATGTGTACCACTCTCATTCTAGCTACCCCTAAACTTCTCCAAAACCTTAATTTTTGAATGTGATGCTTCAAGATGTGGTATAGAGAAATGCTTATACAAGAGGGCCACCCCATTGTACTTGAGATTCATCATATTAAATGTAAGAACCTCTCAAAACCAACTTAAGATAAGGAAATGATGGTTATCCTTCATGTAGTCAAATAGTGGAGATCGAATCTCGTGGGTCATAACTTCAAGGTAAATACGTATCATGATAGTTTGAATTACTTCTTCGATAAAAGAATGTCATCTAAATAAAAACAAAAATGGGCCACTAAGATGTTCGGATATGACTTTGAGATCATTTACAAAAAAATAAAAATAAAATGTGGTAGTTAATGCATTATCCAGGAGAGATGATTCCAAAGTAGGAATTATTAAATTTCATGTCCATACTATGGATAGATTGGGTGGATTAGAAAATCGATCTAAATGGAAGAATGACACAAAAACCAAAAATATCATTTAAAATATCCAATAAGATCCAAGCACTTCATAAAAATATATGTAGAAGGGGGATGAATTGTGGTATAAGGATTGGTTGTACTTATGCAAAAAATATATCCTTAAAAATTAATTTCTCTAAGAGATCCATGTTTCTACAATGGGTGGCAATTTAGTATTCCTAAAAAATTATCACAGAGTTAAGAAATGTTTCTTTTTATAAGGGTTTAAAAGGATATATCCAGACATTTGTGGCTAATATTTAGTGTGCCAGTGTAACAAGGGTGAAACTGTTAAGTCTCAAAAAATTTTACAACCTCTGTTTATTCCTAGCGAGAGGTGGGAAGAGGTTTCCATGGATTTCATCATAGGATTTCCAAGTTCTAAAGGGAAAAGTGTAGTTGTGGTTTTGGTGGATAGACTCACCAAGTATGTTCATTTTTTTGTTTTTTCACATCCATTTATAGTGAGTACAGTTGCAATATCTTTTATGGATAAGATTTAAAAATTACATAGCACACCCAAGATTATAATCAATGATCGTGACCCTATCTTTACTATAAATTTTTGGACTGATTTATCATCATGTTTGGGTACTCAATTGGCACGTAGTTCATCATATCATCCCCAAACTAATTGATAGAATGAGGTAGTAAACAAATTTTTGGAGGGGCATCTATGATGTTTTACTTTAGATAAGTAGGAGAGATGGGTTATGTGGATACCACTTACAAAATGGTGGTGTAACACTTCATTTCACATTTCATCTAAAATATTCCCATTCCTGACATTATATAATTACCATCCACCATCCCTCACTTCCAACTTAAGGGTCCAGCCCAAAGTAAGAGTAGTTTAGGATCACATTCAGTACCAACAAGAGGTTCTCTCTAGCCTAAAATATAACTTGGTCATGTCACAAAACCGCATGAAGTAGAAAGTTGATCAATACCATAGTGAATAAAGTTTTAAAGTTGGAGACTTGGTTTTTGTGTTATTGAAACCATATAAGAAACAATTTTTGAAATAATAGAAAAAATATAACAAGATTTCACCAAAATACTATGGGCCTTATCAAGTGTTGAAAAAAATTGGTAGTGTGGCATATAAACTAGATCTTCCTCAGTCAAGTAAAATACATCCAGTTTTCAATGTTTCTTGTGTGAAGAATATCATTGGACATAAGGTGTCTTCTCAATAATTATTACCAGATCTTGATGAAAACAGACATATCATCTTGGAACTAGAAGGAATCCTACAGCCACGCGTGTCAAGAATTTTAGGACAAGGTTCATCACCTAGTATATGGTCAAATGAAAGAATTTGGACATTGAAGATGCAACATGGGAGGATGAAGAATTCAAGGAGAAGAATCTTGAGCTTACCAACAATAGGGACAATGTTTCTTTGAATAGGATAGTCATGGTATGCCTTTAGCCCCAATTCATATATCATTATATGGATATCCTACCTATGGCTAACATAATCTCTTATCATGTCATATCATACTTATTTATGATTTTATATGCTTAGTGGGTTGGCCTTATGGATTTGGATAGTATAGTAAGGTATATACAGGAGTTAGAGAGTAGGATATGATCATCGTATTGAGCATTTGGGTCTTATTATATGGTTTAAAGGTATCCAATTGAAGTGGTTAAACTATTCTACTTGAATGTTGTGACCATTCTCTATTTTGGTGTTCATTTGTGTTCTATTGCTATTTATATTTGAATCTATCTAAGTAATTTGGTGGTTTCTTTCTTAATGAAGTACTTGTACTAGACACACTAATTGATTTAGAATGGTTACATATTTCCTTGTATGATTTAAATGAAGAAATGACCAAGTATGAAGACTCGCGCAAAGGTAGAAGGACACATTAGATTTCACGCAGAAACATGAAAGTAGAATTTGCACAATGAAAATAAGTGTGTGAAGGTATGAGGAAAGGACGTGCGAAAGGTTTGTGCAGGGAAAATAGACTCAAGAGTTATCCAGATTTATGAGACAGGCTAAAAATAGGAAAGGAAAAGTTCCCACCCTATATATATGTGTGTAGATTTCCATGTAAGTAGTATTTAAGTGTGTGTGAAGATATAGAGAAGGTTTGTGTGTGAGTATAATGTGTGTATGTGCAAGAGTCCATTGTATGAGTCATATACAAGTGTATGAGGTGAGTCATGTGTTTGTAATGGATAATATAGTATGGATTTCTAAAGTAAAAGGATGATATGGTGTAATTGGTATCCAAATACAATGATTATATATGTTGATATGAATGAATACTCCTTTTATGATCAATTGTATTTGTGCATATTGTAATCTTCATAATTGGCATATGAATATATATGCATATTATGTTAACCATGTTTGTAGGAACCATGTCTTGATTTCCACCCTGGAAGGAACTCAAAGGAGATACGCGTGCTTTGAGTGAGCACTTAGACCTATGTCTAAGTGAGGTGCCAACGTTCCCGACTATGTTGTGTTAATTTACTAGATTACAGTGTGACATTTTGTTTCCACTGTCGAGACCTTGTTTTATTCAGGATCTCAAGATGTGGTGATATTATGGAATGTTTCACTTATCATTGGAGAACATTGAAAGGTGGATACATGATGGAGAAGATGAGTTTGTGTAGAGATACAACAATGGAATTAACTTTGATCCACGCAAATGGGTTGAGGAAAACCTATATGATTTTCTCTATGAGACATTTTTCAGTTTCTTTCCACGGGAATTATATGAGTGGCTAGCAGCGTATGCGTATAACAGAGGAAGGAGGATCAGATGAAAGAAGATATGGAATTAGAGTAGGTATCAGGCATTGGGCTGACTTGGATGAACCATGGATGCATGTAGTAGATCGTTGGTGGGTAGGTATCTTGTGGAATTACACTTTGGAGTACGTGATCTCAACGTTTTTGGGCCCAGAGGAAGAAAAGTTCTAGCTCCTTCATGAGCCTAGAGGTTCATATTTACACTCGCTACCATTGGCTATAAACATCTTAATGGTTGAAATGGAATTTGAAAAAATTTTGATGGCTAGCTAAACACCTGTAAGGACAAGGAAGGGGTTGGAAAGGATGGTGTTGACTTAGATGGAAGAAGAGAGAGAAGAAATATTGTGCAGATATAGTGATGTGTGAGAGAGGGAAGTTGAAGAGGCACTAAGACAGAGAGGAATGGGGTTAGGCAGAGATGTGATGAGAACCCTGCAAGAGGTGAGGGACCATAGGACCATGTCCCTCTGATATTGGGGAAGCACAACAGAAGGACCCCTTGACATCTGATGAAAGTGAGTCTGGTGAAGAGAGAAGAACCATTGGCATGCATCTGACCCACCTGGAACCTTAGCCCTTGCACTTGGTACTCAAGAATTGGAAGTTCATATAGAGGATCATCATAGTGATGGAGAACAAGAAGGTATTAGGGATCACCATGTTGGGTCAGAGATATAGGTAGATACATGTTATTATCAACTCAAGAGGCACAACAGATAAAGGAAACACATATGGCAATGCAGAAGGATCTCATAGCTAGAAAACAAAGTTTTTTAGAAGTAACCCAGTAGGTGTAACATTAGGACAGAGTGTTGGCACACTACTCAGTGGAAGTAGTCCCATTAGTGGGATACAGGATAGATGGTTGGTGCATAGTTTAGTTCTACTATGGCCACACATAGGGTTCTTCCTCAAGACCATCATTAGGTCTCAGGTAACGATAGGAGGCTGGGAGGCTTCTGGTCCTCCCCTGAGTGGAGGTAACCCTGGTGGAGGTTTCAGGGTCAGGATTTGGTCCTCCCCCAAGTGGAAGCAATCCAAGGACAAGGAAGTAACCCACCACCACAAAAACCTCCTCAGATTTTCTTTGAAATGTCACTCCACTTACCGGAGTACCCAGGAGTGGAAGATGTTGTAGAGCATGTACACAAATGTGAAACTCTTATGGAGGCCAAGGGAATAACAGCCTCAGATAGGAAGGTGAGTCAATTGTAACCACACTTCAAGGTCAAGCGCATAATTGGTACAGGAAGTATGACCCACATCAGATGGAAATGGACTATGATGAATTGTGCATCATTTTTCTGTCTGAGTTTCATATACCTAAGTTTGATAAATAGAGCATCAACGCACTCAAGGAGATTAAACAAGGACTATCTGAGGGTGTTTGGGAATATGATGCATGATTCAAGACTTTATTGTCTAAAATCTCGTATGACATCCACTAAATTCAACATGTGTAATGGTTCGTGGGTGGATTCCTGACACCATTTAGAAGGGTGTTATCACATAAAATGTTCATACCTGTGCAAGGCTCTGGAGGCAAGCACTACATGCAAGAGGCAGTTGGAAGCATAGATACTAGTGTAAGTTATTCCTTGAAGCACAAATTGCAGCTATGGCAACACAGTTGGAGAAGGTGTCTACAAATTCCATGCATGACACTCATAGTGGACTATGGTGTACAAATTGTGATGTAGAGGGGCACACTAAGGATAGTTTTCCATGTAGGAATGTCCATGCACTTCTCTCAACTTGTGAGATTTTCCATAAAAATCATGATGTCTGGGACTTCCCACTTCTTCAAGTGTGTGACCCAGAAGAATGTGTCACTCTATTTCAATATTTTTATGCACATACACATGATACAACTAATTTCTAGTTGATTGACCATATCCATGAGGCTTGTGAGATAGGGTTACGCCAAACCAGCACATAGAAAGTAGTTCACAGCATGAATGAGATGGAACAAAATAATGGAACTGGACACATAGGTAATAACGAAAATGGAGGATATAGAGGAGGATATCATTGTAGAGGCCATGGAGGTCGCAAGGAGGTAGGTTCAGCTGAGGAACATGTTATACATGTGGGTCACCAGACCATTATCAGTGTGAGTGTCCAAAGAACCAGTCTTACGTGTACTGTGGAAAGGGGCATAAAGTAGAAGATTGCCCAGACTTATACACGCATATGTGCAAAAATAAAAAGGATAGGGGCGCAACAATGATACAGGTTTAGCACTATAGGTAGGGATAGTGGAAGCCTAATACTTTAGTTGTGGCAGAGTAGCAACCATTATTGGTTACTACACATGTAGAAGCTTCATGTGCGCATAAGAAGGGAAGATCAAAGTTGCTCATCAGATGGGATGAGAATGTGTAGCAAACTAAATATCCGGACACAAGGCAGCAAAAGGAAGTATTCCAAGAGACCATGGGCTTAATAAGAGAACTATATGGGGAGATACTTTTTTTAAAGGAACAAGTGTGGGATAAATAGCACACCAAGCATACTGAAGTACTTGATAAGAATGTTGATGACCTCAGGGAAGTATGCAGGATGCTTAAGCAAGAAAATATCATACCCTTGTTAGGAGAATGGTTGCGGGAGAATTTTTTTCACACATGAATAGAGAGGGATAGACAAATCTTACATGCTAATTTACCACCTCAGAACCATGAATATGACAAGGAGATTACCATGGATGTGGTTATAGATGGTTGGTTGGTAAGTAACATTTTGATTGATACAGGTGCAAAAGTTAATGTCCTTACCCTTGATGCTTGGAATAGAATGGGTAGGCCACCATTACAACCATCCTCAAGTGTGTTGTATATGGAAAACAAAACAAGGGCCATGCCCATTGGAATTTTGAAGGATGCAAGCATCATGATTCAGGGAGAAAAATTTAGAGGATATTTCAAGGTTCTGGAGTTGGTGGAGGTAGATAACTTCCATGCATTACTTGGTCATCCTTGGTGTTATGAAAACAACAGACAAGCACTTTAAGAAGTGTTATGTCAGTTTTGAGAATGCAGATGAAATGGGTAGTGATCCCTATGGATGGTACCAAGGTTTCACCCTACATTGAGCCCATAAATGAGGAAGATCTTAACCAGATCTATGCGTAGATGGTGCATGACCCAGAGTATGTTGAGCCAACAAGGAAGGGATGCTCAAGTGGGGAGATGCACATTCTATCAGTGACACTACTAGCATTACATGTGATAATTGGGCTCATGGTACGTATGAAATGGTTGGTCATGAGTGTCATGGAAGAGTCACATGAGTGATAAGGCCTCAGGAAGTTAGGTGATTACAGAAGATTGCTCTACCGAAATTCACTGGAGAAGAGAATCCAGAGACATTTCTGCACACCATGGAGGATCAACTGTGTGATGAGGGTGAAAGGAGAAATCTACTTGTATATTCACTTAGGGGAATGACAACACGATTGTGGGATGTGCATAGAGATAAATTGCTAGGATGACATGAGATTAGGGTTTCTTTCTTAACTTAGTTTGTTAAGAGTAACTTTCCTTCAAGGATATCAAGTTATGATGGAGTGTCTTCTCCCTTGGCTCACATTCAAAGTTGTGAAAATAATTGGCTTAAGGGACCTGATGCATTACCACCATCTCTATGGGTACATAAGTTCTATTCCACATTGTGTGGGTGTGCATGCTCATGGTACATACATGTTGAGTTCAAACAGGAGACTGCAGATTGGAAGACAATGACTTCAGGTATGATACATGTCTTTGATTACTCTTCTACTAAACCCCATGTGCATAAAAATTGTAGTTTATAAAGCACATCACTCTGGGAGATAGTGTGAAGGAAGAGGATCTTGTAACTCAGTTACAAGGTGAGACTCTTTTGACTAAGTACACAAATACTTACAACTGGATGGATTCTGATGAGTATCTCCTAGAGTGCATGTGGAAGAAAAAATATAAAGGTAAGATGGTGTACATGATTGATGATGAAGAGGTTCAGGATCTAGATGTTGAATACAATGAGGGAGAGCGTGAAGTCTTGGCCACAACAGATGAGCATGCGCACACACATCACTAGCCTTTGAAAACAAAGAAAGTTAACATTGGAACAGAGGATGCACCTAAAGAGGCAATAATTGGTGATTACTGGTCAGAGTCTAAAGTTGCAAAGATTATAGAACTATTGTGCGACTTCCAGGATCTATTTCCTAGAGGCTACCATGAGTTGAAGGGTGTTCATCCTTCACTCAAGGAAATGAAGATCAAGCTAAGGGAGGGCACGAGACCAGTACGAAAGAGGCCTTATAGGATGAATCCCAACTTGCGCATCAAGGTGAAAGATGAGATAGAAAAGATGCTCAAAGTAGGTATCATTGAGCCAATAGAAGAATCAGAGTGGATAAGTCCAATGGTCATCAACATCAGAAAAGATGGAAGAATTTGGATTTGTGTGGACTACAGGGTATTAAATGCCTCTTGTGTCATTGATCCTTTCCCCACACCCTTTACTAAAGATATTCTTGAAGGTGTGGTAGGGCATGCAAAGTTTACTCTTTCACAGATGGTTTCTCTAGATACCATCAGGTATGTATAGCATGCACGAGGATCAACCTAAGACAATTTTTTCTACACAGAGTGGGGTTGTTATGCATATACAGTTATGCCTTTGGGCTTAAGAATGTGCCAACAGTATGCTCATGCATTTTTGTCCAAGCATTTGAAGAGTTTATCCATAAGTTTTATAGGTGTATCTTGATGACTAGACCATGTATGGTCTAATTAAAGACCATTGTGACTATTTAAGACTGATGTTTGAAAGATGCAGGAAATTATGCATATCATTTAATATCAAGAAGTGCATCTTTTCAACACCTTTTGGCACACTGTTGGGGCATATCATATGCAAAGAGGGTCATTTGGTTGATCCAACCAAGGTAGAAGCAATATTGGGATTACCGAAACCAACTGATCAAAGAAAAGTACATGGTTTCCTTGGCTATACATGCTATTACAAGAAATTTATCAAGGGTATGCCAAGATTTTGTGCCATTGGAGGAATTGTTAAAGGCCTAAAGGGAAATTTCTATTGGAGGGATGCACAACAGAAGGATTTTGAGACATTGAAGGAAATATTAACTATTGTGCCCATCCTTCAGTTTCCTTCATGGAGTTTACCTTTTTCACGTACATGTGGATGCTTCAAGTACACCAATTGGAGTTGTGTTGGCACAACCTGGTGAAGGAAAGATAGATCATCCTATTTGTTTCATGAGTAGGAAGTTAACACCTACATAATAGAACTATACCACAATAGAGTGTGAAGAATTGTCAATGGTGTACGTGCTACACAAATTTAGATAGTATCTTTTGTGACACCATTTATCTTTTACACTGATCACATGACATTAAAATACTTAGTCAACAACCCAGTACTACAAGGGTGAATACGCAGATGGATCTTATTGTTTCAGGAATTTGAATTTACAGTGATAGTTAATCCTAGGAAAAGTAATTTGGGACCTGACCATCTTCCGCACATCAATTTTGGAGAAGATGCATAAAGTATTGAGGACACTATGCCAGATGCACAATTATTTAGGTTGTATCACATGCACACCTACAGATTTAGAAGATATAGCAGTATTTTTTATGCACAGGTATTTATGCCTGAAGGGATGAAGACTTTGGAGAAGAAGCAATTGGCCATATGTGTTGCACCCTATTAGCTGGTAGGGGAGACCTTTATAAGATGGGTAGATGATGAGGTATTGTGTAGATGTCCTTGAACATGAAAGAGAAGAAATAATGGAAGAAGCACATGGTGGAATTGTGGGAGGCCATTATGTTGGAGAAGCCACTACACACAAGATACTCCTCACAAGAATTTTGTGGGAGACACTCTACGCAAATACCAAGGAATTTTTCAAGGTTTGTGATCACTGTCTAAGAATGGGAAAACCTAGGCCAACGTGATGAAATGTCGTTGTGCCCCATAGCAAAGCAAAACCTTTTGAAAAATGGGATAATTGATTTTTGTTGGACCAATTGCACCAGCTACGTGGAGAAATAGGCATGTGATACATCATAACTTGCACTGTTTACTTAACAAGGTGGGAAGAGGTTGCACCTACCAAGGATTGTACCACTGCTATAGTAGCACATTTCTTATGGGAGAATATTATCAATAGGTATGGTTGTCCTTTGAGCCTTACCAGTGATAGGGGAACTCATTTTCTAAATGAGACAATCCAAATATTGTTAGTTGAGTTCATGGTGGCTCATCAGAAGACTACCCCTATCACCCATAGGAAAATGGTACTGTAGAGGCTTTCAACAAGATTTTGGGACAAACCTTGACTAAAATATTTGATGTGGGAAGAAAATATTGGGATGACAAAGTTTCAGTTGTACTATGGGCATACAAAACTACCTACAAGAGGTTGAACAAAGCAACACCTTTCTAGTTCATGTTTGGCACAAAGGTCATTTTATCTGTTGAGTTCATGTTACCATCCCTGTGTATTTCACATGCAAGAGGATTCACAGATGAACAGGCAGTAGCTGAGTGCATTGATAAATTAATACAATTAGATGAACGATGCCTAATTGTGTGATGGAGTCAAAAGACAAAAAAGACAAGACAAAAGGCCTGACATGAAAAACACATTAAGAATAAGTCTTTTTAGTAGGTGGGTTGGTGCTTTTATATGATTCAAAGTTTGTGCACCACCTAGGAAATTGAAATTCCATTGGTTGGGACCCTTTACAGTAACCAAGATACTAGATTCAGGTGCATGTCAGTTACAGGTGCTAGATGGCACCATGTTTCCTGGTTACTTTAATGGGAGTAGGATGAAGCCCTACTATAAATAAGCTTCTTCTTTTATGTTTGTAATAAAGCAGTATTGCCATTAGATTAGATTTCTCTTTCAGCATTGTTCTTTTGTGTTGTTGTAATAAGTGTGTTCAAGTGTAGGGACTAATGTATTTTCAGAAGCATGATGCGTAGAGGACCACACATGGCTTTTAGTGTGGGGTAGTGGGTAAAGTAGTGAATAGTGGACAAATGTGTAAGCACATGTACATTGGCGTTGGAGAATGATGAAAGACTGTCCTTGCTCAATATGATGGAATGCGCAAGAGCGCACAATATTGGTGTGTTGGATTTCAAGCTTGGTGGAGATGATAATAGGTGGAATAATGTGCAGGATAATAAAAGGTAATAACGTGGGAGAGAAGAAAACTACTTGGCTTGTGGCACAAAGAGAGGATAGATGTGGTGCAGAGAGGCATGTGTAAAGGATTTTGTCCTGGGAAAGAAAGTATGTACAAAGGCATGGAAGGGTGTCGTAGGAGGATCTACAGCCTAAGAAAGTAGTTTCATGCCAGAAGGTTATGCATGTTGCGTGTGGAAGAGGAACTTGGAAGACCCAGGGTTGGCTGGAAAAAGGTGGGAAACAAGAAAATTTGGCAGGAAAGCATGTCACCTACCACACCTACACATTTAATGCATGAAATTTTGGAAACCCATAAATAACCGTGAGCGATAGTTATAATTCACCTTGCGAATAGAGAACCTTATAATTTATGTGATTCAGAGCTCCAGTAGAACCAATGCGATCAAAGGTGACAAAGGTGAGAACCAACTAAAACTAGTGTGAAGAACCAGAGCTCCTTGTGTTTGAATAAATTGATGAGTTGAAGCTATGTAGATGGGTTGGAAAAGTGTAGAGAATTACTAGGGTTGCAAGGCTAGAACAAGAAAGTAATTTATAAACTTAGGGCATGATGGCTGAAGGGAAGGATCAAGGAGATCTTGAATCACAAGTGGATTGAGTAGCCAAGGCTAAGGAAGACACAAAACAAGTAATTGAGATTGAGTAGTAAGGGTTTTTAAATCTAGGGAACGTAATTTACAAATTTTGAAGGATAAATTACACTTGTAAGTAATGGAAGTATTTAAAAGGAAACCCAAGGGTAAGAAGAACATGAAGGATGCGTCGGATGAGTGGTTCTCGGAGATGCAGTACCCACAAGAGGTGATTGTTGGAAATTATTAGACATCACAGATATGGAAATGAAAGATCAATGAGTATAACCATCACATCTTAGGACATGAAAATGATATTAAGAATGATGTTCTGAGGTATACCGACCAACTGGCAGAAGAAGGAAAAATAGTATTGGATGACCAAGTGTGTAAATCCTTGGTAGGTGTTAGAGTCTTGCAATTGTTTGAATTTCCATTCTTCAACAAGCCCACACATTTATTTTAATGGTTGATTTCCCAGGTCCATGAGGATTATTTGTATTTCATAAGTAGGAGTAAGCACATCACTGTGCAACTAATTTGTAGGGTTACCAAGCTACACGATAGCAGTGAAGAAATTACACTTGATATGCACGATGAGGAAGTAGTCACATGCATGAAAAGTTGCAAGTTAGGCACCTCAGAGAGATGGTCTGAAGTTAACAAGAAACTATTACACTTAGTCACATAATATGGCATAAGGGACAAAGTAAAACATCGCTTTGTACATCGTCACTGAGATCATTGTAGAAAGAATCAAAGGCCCAAGATGATAAAAGGAGAAAAGATAACATGGGGTCGATTGATTTTGATTGTATTCAGGGAAATTTGAGTAACAGATGGTCTGTAAGGAAGGGAATGGGATCACCCCTCAAAGAAGTGATCACGCAAAAAATATATTTTATAAGTACACTTTTTTAATTAAGGGTAAAGGTTTTTTATTAGGATCCTAACCAAGTACAAAGAAGCCAACGCCTAGATATACAATGAAATATCAAAATAAAAAAAAGTCTGGGAGAATAAACCAAACAACATATATCACAAAATTAGCTTGAATTCAGCATAGATTCAGCACAAAGTCAACATATTCATAGCTGAGAAATGAAGAGGACAAAATAGTATGAAAACAACTTGAAGACAACACAAAATCAGCCAAAAGTTAGCACAAAATCAGCTAGGAATCAACAAGCATCCAACTGAGCTGTAAAAACAACCATACTATTTCATAAGCTTTTGGAAGCTCTTTTTAACATTCTCCAGGCCCTTCTTAATATCTTTGAATTTAGTACCCTTATTGTTTTTTTCCTTGCTGAGAACGTCAAATTGAGAAATAAATAGGAAAAGGAAGTCCAAGGTGCTTTTGTGCATGCTTAGAATATCACATTGTTTGTTCTTGATTCCTTCCACCTCTTTCTCCATATGGTTAACCTATTTGAGCAGGTCAATTACTATTTTCTTTCCATCAAATTCCTTGCCACCATCCAACTTACTTGATTCAATATTTCTTTTCAGATCTTTGATTTTACCCAATTGAGATTTAAAGTCTGGGTTGGACTTTAGGTCTTCTGAAGAGATGGAATTTCCTTTATTTCCCATTTACATAACACCTAAAATGGCTTCCCCTTCACCTATTAATGTGGAGGATGTAGGGGCATATCCTTAAGAGAAAATTTATCCCTCTTATTCCTAATGGTTTTGTTGAAAGAGGAGTCTCCTGGGTGCTTGTGGAAGGACTATGAAGAGAAGAGATGATAGGTGAGAGAGAGGAAGGGAAGAGATGGAATGGGAAGGGTAATAAATGTAGAAGTGGGGAGGGAAGAAGGTGATGCCAGAGAGTTTTTCATGGGAGTAAAAGGGGAAGAGGAGAAGAGGTAACAAGGGATGTGGATGTGATGGGAAGGGGGTGGAAAGGTTGGGAGTAGAGGAGAGGCTCGAGGGAGGAGGGTTAATAATGGTGAAGTTGAAGTACTTGAATAGTAGAAGGATCACAACATGATGGAAAGGATGAACTCATTTACCCCTCTTAACTAAATCCATCAAATTTTCAAGGGAATAGAGAATGAAAAAAGGAAAACTAACTCAGTATCTTCTCCAAAATTGATTTAGGAAAATAATGTGGTAAAAAGCAACAATGAAAAACTTACCCTCCACAGTAATGAATTTCATCATCAACAGTGCCACATTTTTTAATGGAGGAGTCAGGGATTCATGAACAAAATCCCCTTTCATTTTTCCTAGGGACTCTCTTTCATTCAAAATTTCTACTCCTCTGCATCAATGTCGATCTTATTCTTATAGAAATTCAGCCCTTTTCTATTGAAATCAATTACCTTGGCTATAATTTCTTCATTAATTTCAAAGACTTTATCCTTGTATGTGACCATTCTATTGTTCCAATTATTTACCAATTCTTGAGAAATATGTAAGTAATGTCCCTTAATCCTCTGCAAGAACCAAGTAAATCCACCCTTGCTTAAGATCACCCAAATCTCTGCATTATTTCTCCATTCATCTATATTCATGGGCTCAATCATACACCTTTCACCCCCATATCGTCCTCTAAAAACAACAAGTAGAAATGAGCCTTAGTAGAATGGATGTCGAAAAGGGCAAGGATATAAAGAGGAGTATGATTATAATTCCACACGTGCCACTTACACTTCTCCAGAGAACTCCTCTTTTTCATTATTAATAATATTAATAACATTTGTCGGAGGACTCTCATCATCATTCCATATTTTTAAATCATTAATAATGACTCATTTATTCATCATAGCATCATCAAGTTAGTTCCCTTCATGGTAGTTATGATTAATTTCATAAGTTTAAAACATGTTGAGAATAATCTAAGCTTCCTCAAAGATGCTTTTAATGGACCAACTAATATGACTATTGCCTTTCAAACATTTGGTGATATTTAAATAATCACCTTCAATAATAATGTCCCTTACATTCATGTATCTTGCAATCCTAATCCCCCAAAGGGAAGCAAGGTCTTGTAAATTATGGTTTTAATTTATGCCCATAGGGCCAGCATATAGCTTGATGAAAATACCTTGCTCATTTCTTATACAGCCCCCTCCCCCTGGCTTTCCCGAGTTTCCTTTAGAGGCCCCATTATACTTTAGTTTCAGCCATCCTGGCTTTGGAGGATGCCACTTGATATGTTCTCTAGAAACCATCTTAGGTTGATGGTTAATGGTAGAAAAAATGTTGAGATTCCACTTTTCGAGAAGCCTATTATCTTCATTTTGTTGTTGAGTCCTTTTAGAGGGCCTAAAGCTGGTAATGTTTTGCCTTATGTCATTCAAAATACCATTTGTAGTTCTTATAAGAGAATGCTTTTTGTTCTCAAATATAGTAGCATTTCTAGTTTTCCAAATAGTCCATATGACCTAGGGAAAGGAATGATCCATACTTTTTTGAACACCAAACTCCTGGAGGGAAAATACCATTATTCCCCCAGCTTGAAAAATAGTGGACAGAAGAATCCACTTGATCTCCATGAATCCAAAAAGAAAGCCCCATATTTGAGATGCAAACGGGCAATGAAAAAACATGTGATTGCTTGTCTCCTCTTTCTTACAAAGCATACATCTATTTGGAACGTGTTGGCCTTTCTTTATCCTTCTTGCAAAGTCTGTGTCTATTTGGAATGTGTTGGCCTTTCTTTATCCAATTTTCTAATTACACTTGCGATGGCACAATCACCAACATTTATAAGGCGTGCCTAGATAAGTGGTAAAAGAGGTTGCGCGAGGCCTTTTAAAATGAATGGTGTGTACCTAAAGAGTTTCCCACTGAATTAAACAAGTAGGCCAAGTTTGCGGTCATGTAATATTTTTGTCTCGTAATGTTTGTACTATTAAATTGAGAGATGGGACCTTGGTCCAAACTTCCATTTGCATTCACTGTCATGTACTTCAAGAGCATTTTCAACTAGATAAAGGACACATAACCACTTAAATTTAATGTGGACAAGATAGAGACATATTACCATACTCTATGTAATACGTATGGATATGAAACCAAGTAGTCTTATGTGGAGACTGTAGAGTTGGATGGGATGGATCTCATCCAATCATAACACTGGAAGTAGGCAAGGAGACATGCAAAGTATATGTATATCTCAGGAAAAAGTTGAAATATGGCAAGGTAGTTGAGGTGTGTGACATAGCTCTCACTCCACCTCCATCTGGGTGAATAGTAACAAGGAAACCAATAAATTAGCGCAAACCTAAGTCATTCCACCAGCAGCAAAAAGAATGAGAAGAGGAGGAAGAAGAAGAGGAAGAAAGCAAGCTGGACCATAGCTTTAAGAAGAGAAGAAGGATAAATTGAGGAGAATATTCAGTGTGCACACCACTAAGAACACCTCCAGCAATTCTAGTTGGAAGTGTGTGCCAACCAAGCCCAAAAGATGAGGGTGGGATGAGTAATAATCATAGGAAGAAAGGGGCCCTCATGTGATTCATGTTGTAGATGAAGAAGAGATCACACACTCGTAGCATGAACTATTGAGTTGTGGAGCTCAATTACTTCAAATTAGCATGCAATGTAAAACTTGTTGAAAAACACAGTAACTATCGTTGGTTAGGGGGAACCATCATCAGTTACCTAGGACTAACAATGGTCAGAAAAGGAGGAACTAACATCGGTTAGGGAGAAGCAACATCAGTTACCTGAGAGAGGATGTTTTAATTAACTCTTGGGAATTAGATCTATTTTTAGAATTAAAATATATCTATTGATTGTAATTGAATGTAGAAAGTAGGGGCATACAGAAGGAGAGATCCAAGAGTAAGAGTAATGGGAAATAAAAATTAAGTAATATCAGATCTAAATCCAGAAGTAAGGGAATTACTTGTTGGAAATGTGGAAAGAAAGAACATGCAAAGAAATATTGTTGGTCAAAGGACAAAGAGAACCAACAACCAGAAAAAGGTAAAAAATCAAATATTGTTGCATCAGAGGTAATGTAAGATGCTCTTATTCTTTCTTTAGATAGTAGAATTGAATCATGGGTTTTACATTCAGGAGCTTCTTTCCATGCAACCCCTAATAAGGGTTATTTTAGAAATTATGTCTAGGGCAATTTTGGGCATTTTTATTTGGATGATGATGAACCTTGCAGTATTACTGGTAAAAGGGAACTTCATCTAAAATTTCAAAATGTAAATACATGGGTATTGAAAGATGTGAGGCATGTGCCAAGCCTCAGGAGGAATCTTATTTCTGCAGGGCAACCAGGTGAATATGGTTGTATGATTACTTTTACAGGAGACTCTTAGAAAGTCACCAAGGGTGCTTTTGTTGTGGAAAGAGGTAAGAAGGTAGGAACATTATATTTATCTACCTATGTTACTAATTCATTTTATGAATTATCTACTTCAGACTCAGAAGCATGCATGTGGCATAACCAGCTGGGCCATATGATTCAAAAAGGAATGCATATCTTAAAGGCTAAGGGTAAGTTATCAGATTTGAAAGATTTAGATCTTGATTTCTGTGAGCATTGTGTCTTTGGAAAGAAAAAGAAAGTGCGATTTCTCAAAGTTGGGGTACATAATAAGGAGAAAAAATTAGATCTTGTACACTCAGATGTGTGGGGACCAACTTAGGTAGCTTCTTATGGAGGATCCGAGTATTATCTTACTTTCATTGATGATGCTACAAGAAAGGTATGGGTTTATTGTATTAAACGTAAATATTTTATTTTTGAGACTTTTAAAATATGGAAAGCCCTTGTTGAGAATGAATCAAATTCTAAGTTAAAGTGCATTAGATCTGACAATGGTGGTGAATACTATAGAAAAGCTTTTAATTATTATTGTTCAGTGAATGTGATAAATAGAAAAATAATGGTTCCAAGAACACCACAGGAGAATGGTGTTGCAGAGATAATGAACAGGACAATCATGGAACGTGCTAGAAGTATGAGGATACATTCTAAACTGCCCTTACATTTTTGGGCAGAAGCAGTTGATACAGCGGTTTATTTGATTAATAGTGGGCCTTCAAGTTCACTAGATGGAGGAATACCAAAGGAAGCTTGGACCAGAAAATAGGTAGATCTTTCTTTTCTTAAAATTTTTGGTTTAGAAGATTTTGTGCATGTTGATAAGGAAAATAGAAAAAAAATAGATGTAAAATCCAAGAGATGTACTTTCATTGATTATGGATCTGGTGATTTCAGTTTCTATTTTTTGGATTTAGAGAATTCTAAAATTATTAGGAGTCATGATGTTGAATGGAATGAAATGAGAATGTACATGGATCAAATTTTGGTACCCAAGGATGAACCGGTTGAGAAGTTTCTGAATGAAAATGAACTCTTAGATTTAAAAGTATTACCTATTGGGTTACACAATAACCGATGTCAGTTTACCCTGACTAGCATCGGTCAATAGAACCGTTATCAGTTACAAAAGATCCAAACTGACATCAGTTAGTAGAACTAACGTCGGTTACAGGTGACTAGCGTCGGTCACTTTCAGATTTGGATAAAAATGTCCAGGATGTCCAGATTGAGCCTCCGGTACCCCAAACTCCTGTGAGAAGGTCACAAAGGGTAAGTAACCCTCCAGAAATATTTACACCTCTATTTTATTTATTATTGACTGATAATGGTGAACCAAAGAGATTTGAAGAAGCAATTCAGGATAAGGCCCACGTCCAGTGGGAGCATAGCATGGATTAGGAGATGGACTCCTTGGAATAGAACTAGACATGGGATTTGGTTAAGTTGTCAGCAGGTAAGAGGACATTGCAGAATAAGTGGGTTTATAGGATTAAGTAAGAAGAGGGTGGACAAAAAAGATACAAGGCAAGGCTTTTAGTTAATGGATTTCCACATAAAGCAGGTATTGACTTTGGTGAAATATTTTCTCCTATTGTTAAGATAACTTCTATTTGTATTATATTGAGTTTAGTCACAATAGAATATTTGCATTTAGAGAAACTAGATGTGAATACTTCTTTCCTTCATGGTGATTTGGATGAAGATATTTATATGCAGTAGCCACTTGGGTATGAAGTCAAGGGTAAGGATAAATTAGTGTGTAGGTTGAAAAAGATCCTATATGGGCTAAAGAAAGCTCCAAGGAAATGGTACATGAGGTTTGATAGTTCGATGCATGAGCATGGTTACTTGAGATGTGAATCTGACCATTTTGTTTATTTTAAGAAGATTGAAAATGGGAGCTATATTATTTTGTTATTGTATGTGGATGATATTCTTATTACAAGATCTAGTATACAGGACATTGGTGAGCTTAAGGGAAAGCTAGCTCACACATTTGCTATGAAGGATTTAGGAGCTGCAAAAATAATCCTTGGCATGCAAATATACAGAGATAGGAAAAATAAGAAATTGTATTTGTCTCAGGAGGATTATATCCACAAGGTGTTAGAAAGGTTCAACATGTAGAATGCAAAACCTGTTAGTACACCTATGGTTGGACACTTCGAATTAAGGAAAGATCAGTATCCATCATCACATGAGGAGGTCAAATACATGACATGAGTGCCATATGCTTCAGCAATTGGGAGTCTCATGTATGCTATGGTTTGTACTAGACCATACATTGCACATGCAGTGGGAGTTATGAGTAGATATATGGCCAATCCAGGTAAAGAGCATTAGAAAGCAATCCAATGGATACTCAGGTATTTGAAAGGGACATCTATCATGCAGTTATGCTATGGAAGTTTGGATATTTCATTATGTGGCTATGCTGATTCAGATATGGTTGGCAATCTGGATGGTAGGAGGAGCACTACTAGATATATTTTCATAGTAGGTGGGACAAAAGTTAGCTGAATTTCAAGATTGCAGAAGGTTGTGGCTTTGTATACTACAGAGGCAGAGTATGTTGCAGCTATAGAGGCTAGCAAGGAGATGATATGGATGATTAGGTTCATGAAAGAGTTGGGAAAGGATCAAGATGATTATAAATTATTTAGTGACAGTCAGAGTGCAATTCATTTGGCAAAGAAATCAGTATTGCATTCAAGAACAAAACACATTCAGTTGAGGTATCACTTCATACGGAAGGTATTAAAGGATGGACAATTGAATCTGGAAAAGATTCATACGATCGAGAACCCTGCGGATATGATAATGAAGCCATTAGCAAAGGAGAAGGTGGAGCTACACTCCACTTCTATTAGTCTTCAAGTATGAGACTTGAAGAGGAAGAAAAAAAGCTAAGGAAGGATCCAAGAATGACATTGTATAGGTATGGTGCAGTAATTAATCTCCAAGTGGGAGATTATTGAGGTGTGAGCTCAATTACTTCATATTAGCATGTAATGTAAAACTTGTTGGAAAACATAGTAACCGTCATTGGTTAGTTGGAACCGTCATCGGTCACCTAGGACCGACATTGGTTAGGCAAGGAGGAACCAACATTAGTTAGGGAGAACCAATGTCGGTTACTTGTGCAAGTATGTTTTAATTAACTCTCGGGAATTAGATCTATTGATTATAATTGCATGGCTAAGTTCCCTAAGTCTATAAACAACTATATAAGCATGAAAGCTGGGGTTTATAAGTAAGAATTAACAAGAATTAAGAATAACTTGCAAAATTTGGTGAGAGAGAGAATTCTTGGAGGAGAAGCAAAAGCTTGAGAGAAAGAAAGTATTGTACATCTGAGAGGTGTGGAAGATTGTAAATCTTCAATTGTATATCTTGTCAAAGATTTGGATAATATATTGGCTTGTTTCTTGGTGGACGTAGTCCACACTAGGTGAACCACATATACAATGTTGATTTATATATCTTGTTTTGTATATTTCTTCTGGTATAATATCCACTTTTATTTACGTGTATGCTTAGATCTGATATATTGTCTGTACAACCGGTGTGCTAACCACAACATGAACTAGAGTAGTAATAGGAAGAAGGGAAATATGAGGAGCAAATGTATGAGTGCAAAGAGATGGAGAAATAAAAGGAAGATCAAGATCCAGTGTAGGAGTAACACACAATGGGACCAAGCTCAGAGTCATCAGATAGAACAAGGAGACCGAGGCATAGCTCACCTCCCCAAAAGTGCATGATATATATCGACGACCCCGTAAAATTCATAAAAGATATATTCCAAATATCCCTAGATACGAAAGATTTATATGGCTGGGAAATGTTTCGAAAAATCGCAAGCCCATCCAAGGACGTGCAATATGTTGTCATTTGCTATGAAAACATACATCGAGGAGCTAGAATTATGGCTTAACTAAGATGGCATTAGTTAGTTAAAAGGGAGGATAGAACCTTTGAATAAGCTCAAAATTTTGGTTTTAACCCAATTATTTGACATACA